>JAJNNQ010000075.1:58395000-58485000 GCA_027886175.1 Phylloscopus collybita
CCTTAACAAGAAGGGCACTGCTTTCCACATAGCGCAATACACACTGGATGAACTGTCTTATCATTTATTGATTCCATAACCAGTTATCTCACTGAGATGTCTTTTATAAAAACTGCTGATAGTGATTTGGGAGAAGGAGGGGAAAAATAAAAGAAAAAAACTGTTCTACCTAGTAGTATAGTATCAAAATGCTATAGGGAGTTCATGTCTCTGCAGAGCTGCAGTTATTTATCATTGCTGTATCTTAAACTTATGCCTTGCATTGGCCTGATTTGGGGATTTTGTTTTGTACTTTTGACAGGTTTTTTTTTTTATATATAAAACTATTAATTGAATACTAGCATATGTTACAAGAAATTTTGAATTCATATCACCAACAGATTCAGAATAGTTTTATCAACATAGGGTTGAATCCAGCAATCAATGCATTTTATTTTACTGTAATTACTCAAACCTTCACATCTTGATGTATTCATTCATTTCGGGAGAGCTGTAAGAAGGGTTGTACTGAACAGTAACTGATACTGAACAGTAACTGAGTACACTTCCCTAATAGTGAGGGGTGCAGGGCTAAATTTTTATGGTTTTGTGGGTGTTTTTTTTTTTTTTTTTTTTTTTTTTTTTTTTTTTTTTTTTTTTTATGATTGAATGCTGCTGATCTTCTCAGGTTACAAAGCTTAAATAATGGGTTGTTTTGAGAAGAAGAGTTGATTTTTGCACCTTGCATTGCTAGTCTTTCAGTAAATATAGTGGAGCACATCTTCAAATATATTTGTGAAATTTCAGGCACAGTTGAGGAGATCTTACCATCCTTCTGACTGCAGAGATATGCTGACTTGTTCCGTGAAATAATTTTTACTTTATAGTGTACTGGCCTCCTCTGAGCCATAGAGACTGAGTTATATAGGGGTTAATCATGGGTAAAGATTTTCTAGTCACTCTCCCATTTTGTAGGGCATACTCTGTGCATGTGGTTGTGTGTGTGTACATTCTGTGTTGTATTTTGGGTGCTGTCAGTATCCTCCACTTCTCTTCCCAGCTGTATTTGACCCCTTCTCCAAGAAACAGTTCCATAACATAGACTATTATGCCTCCAATCCTCTTGGATTACCCTTCTTCTATACTGATTAAAAATTGTACCTCATTTTAATGGGCTAGTTTTACTCAAGGCAGGCATTAAATCCTAAATCTCTCATGCCTGTTTTAGGACCCAAATGCAACAGAAAATGTATTTCTGCTGTATTTTTGCATAACGTGGACTATCTTAGGACCCTTGAATTGCCTAGAAGAGACTGATGTTGCTTTTATAGGGCCAAAATGCCTTGAGGACAGAGGGCAGTGTGTCATGGTGGAGCTTGTGAGTCCCCTCATAACGACGATTAAGTTGGCCAGAAGCTGTATTCAGGAGGGGACAGCAGGATCTTGTTATGGCTAGTTTCCCCTTTCCCCACTCAGCAATTTTATCAGCATCTTTACATCTGATGACGTATCTGAATACCTTCAGTTGGTGCTGAATTACCATCCTTTGGCCCTTAGAAGTTAGTGTGTTGGTATGAACACACTCTAAGCAGTGGTGAGAACATACTGTGGGCAGTGATGTTATTGCAGCCATGGTGATGGGTCTTGGAGATACAAGGACCCATCAGCATGATGCTTGTCGATGAAACTACCTCTGGAAGAAGTGGACATACTTTCCCACTCAGTCCCTTCCTCTGAGCCGAAGAGGAGACCTTGCTCAGTCTTCCAAGAGTTACCTCTAACAAATGCTATCATCTCTTTCTGCAGGTTGTTTTCCCTCCATAATGGGTTTGGATTTTACTACAGGTCCCTCCTATCCCTTCAACATGCATTCCTTTCCTGATAGGATTTGAGATGTCTTAGACGATGTACTTAAAAGCTGAACATAGGTTGAATTAATTCCTCTAGGAATATTAATCCTTATCTCATGAGAGTTAGATGTAGCCAGAGTTCCTTTGCTCAGAATATTGCCATAAGTATTGGGATAAGCTCTCATGATTCAGAGCAGCAGCAGACTTCGGCACGGGTTGATCTTTTCTCTTTTTCTTTTTCTTTTTTTTTTTTTTTTTTTTTTTTTTTTCTTTTTTTTTTTTTTTCCTTTTAAATAAAGCTAAGCTATTAGTACTATGTTATGTGTTTATGGTGATTAATGAAGCACACTGTCCCATAATAATAATAATAATAATGTGATGAATATATTTAATTTGCTTTAAAATTAATATTCAATAAGTAGTACTTTGTTTCACCTGGAATATTTGCTATTAAATGCTTTTGAAAATGTAAACTCGGTGATTGTAAGATAAAATTTCACCATTTATAGCAAACAATCTATGCATTGCTATTGTAAGAAAAATTGCAATTTTTCTAAATGTGCGTGGCAAATGAGTGAGTGTATTTCTGATATTGTTTAGCCTGCATGGGCTTGGAGAGGTATTAGTTTTCCAGTATTAATAGCATCTAACACCATGCATTTTTCTGGCATGTACTAGAGCAGTCAGAGTAAACTGAATTCTTGGGGAAGAACATTGTCTTAAACATTTGCTTTATCTGTTCATTCCAGTAGATGGCTACAGTTCACTACCAAATTGTGGCTATAATAGATTTTTTACAGTAAGTAAATCAGAAGATGAAGGTTGAATTACTATAAATGAGTTGACCTGTACATTTTTCTTATTTCATGTGCTTAGTCATGCACTATTAACTATTTTTCTATGTACACCTTTTTCAAACTGCAGAAAAATATTCTAATTTTTTTTTTTCCTGTTGGTCGAGGTTTTGTGTTATAAGTGACTCTTATATCTCTTGCAGTTTTCTGGTATTTCTAATTGTGCCTGATTGGAAGACTGCTTATACTATCCAAACACTGAGGAAACTCAGTGGCTGAGAAGCTATATGTTACTTTTATAAAAGGGGATGCTTCTAGAGAGTCTCAACGTTCTTTTAATTTCGTTCCTGTGTTTCGGCATTTTAAATGGAAACTGGCCATTTAGCACTCGCTTTTGCCAAGTTGACTTTAGCTTTTATAGAAGCAGATGTTTTCTAGTAAGCCTTTTCAGTCCTAAGCATGAAGCAGTGACTAACACATACAAAAGTATCTTTACCTTTGCATTTCATCTGTGTTGTACATTGCAGTGTTTCATTGCTCTCAGTTCCCATCCAGGTCTTTCTTTTTTTAAACCTGATTTGCATACAACTAAGTTGATACAAAGGAATTTCTTTTAAGCCCCTGGAAAAGCAGCTTGCTTCTGAAAAGGTACTCATTAGCAGTTCGAAGAGTGGAGTTCTTTCAAAGGTACATTACTCATTTGTACTGTATGAAGTAGTTCACAGTACAACATTGAAATATTAGGTATGCCTTTTGACTTTCTCAGATCGAGTGATTCTGTATTCGTCATGTAAACTAGTGAATATTTTGCTTTAATTTTCAATGAGAAGGAAGTGTTGAAACTGACTTATTTGTAATCACATTTGCTGGTAAATGCTACTACCATATCGCTTTAATTTTATCCTAATCCTTTCATTTTTGCCTTACAACAGCTACAAGCTGAGCACAGCAATTTAAGGTGCAGGTTTTTGTTATTTTACAAATGAAAGGGCCATTTTTTGCATTAACTGCTATGCTGTGCTATTGCAATTTTAGGTCCCTTTGCAATCAACTGCCAATTTATATAGCTGGCTACAACTGCTTAATCTATTATTAATAAGCAGTGCTACTGAGCTCTACAAATGATAAAAATGGTAGCAGTTTTATACAGGAATTTCATTTTCATATCTAAACTACATACAATAACTTTATTCTCTACCATGAAGATAAATGTCTTAATTATTTATAAATTCTTTATATTTTATGGTATCGATTTAGGGATTCATTCATTATCCTTGAAATATATTGAGAGGCCTTAGCTGTAACTAAAATATTTTTCATTTACCCATTTAGTTACAATGTTGTAGTCTTAAGGGCCAAAATTTAATGTGTTTACAAAATAGTTTTACAGTTTAATGCTGGGTTAAATATTCAAGAAAATAAATGGATGCTGTGTTGTTCTTAACTTCTAAAATTGAGTATTTTGGATTATGTGTGTTAAATCTCAGCTTTCTTCTATGTTTAGATTTTTATTATAGCCACATGATTCATTAAATGAGTTCGTCCTCTGAGAGGAAAATGTATTTGACCCCTCCTTGAGTGCATATACAAGAAGTTCATCAAGAATCACAGATTTTAATAAGGTAAACAGTGTTAGTTCTGTCCCCTCTGGTGTTTGTGGAACTGGGACATGTCCAGCACTCGATCCTTACACTGTGAAAACACATTGGCTGCCCTAGAGAGCACCTGGCTGTGTTTAGGACATCTCAGTCATGAGAAGGATTGTACCTGGAGGGCAATTATGGTCAGGACAAGGGATGCACAATAATAAGTCCCTGGAGCACTTTAATAGGCTATAGGAAGGAAAGAAAGAGGGGTGGGGGGGAAAGAAGAAAAATTACTAAGGTATCAATTGTGTTTCTAAGAATGGACTGTGAGATACTAAACAGTGTTTGCTAGAATGTATTTCTGGTCATGCAAACTTGTGTCTAATCACATACCTGAATTTCTTGGAAACCCCTTCAGAATTTGTTTACATAATTTAGGAAGAACGTAGAGATTTATTAAGCGTATTCCTTGTTGTTTTTGTGTAATATGCTTCCTAGATCAAGCATTTCCACAAACGATTCGCTAGTCACAGTGAAGTGGACATTATTTTCCCCCCCGTTCTTTCTGGAATTTAATTTCATCTGAGTTGTTGTGTGTCTTTTCGTTAACCTTGAGATGATTTACTCACATGCAGACATGCACGCGCACACACACACACACACACACACACACACACACACACGCGTGTGCACAGATGTGAAAAGTTTAGCTTAAACGGCAGAACGCCGAGACACAGAGCATCGGGGCTCCGAAATCCTGTCCGTGCTGCCTTCGGAGTGCCGGGGCACGGGGCTGTCACACGCCGGGATGGATGCCGGGCTGGCGCCTGCTGTTCCCGGCGCTGCCTCTCTCGCCTCCCAAACCTTGCGGGGCCGGGGCCGGTGCCCCTCCGCGCTCAGCCGCTAGGGAGTGTCGGAGGGAGAGGCTCCAATTAATTTTTCCGCTTTCCCTGTGAAAAAGCTGGTTTAACTTCACCCCCAGCTGCAGCACTTGTGTGTTGTAAATAGGCTCAAACATTACAAAGGCGTTTGTCTCTATGATCTTTAGAAGGATTTAAAGATAAGACGTGGAACCCCTTTATAAGCAGACAGAAATTATTTTTGTGCAGATTTTGTGTTTATTCGTAATACTGCTAACACATTTAGTTAATCATCAACTTATTTGTATAATTTGTGTAGTAAATGCCGCATACCTGTCTGCTAAACAGGTAAACATTTTTAATCTGATAGGGGCTGAAAAACAGCAGCTTGTCTTTATCTAATTATTTTTTCAAAGGTTGGTCAGCAAATGTCATGTATTTCACCAACACTGTGCTTGCTGGGAAGGAGATGAGATATTGACATTACAGTGGCTCAAGAATCACGTAAAAGTGCAACTGCCTTTAAAATGTGTTTTGGTAGTTCGGTAAGATGATTCGGTAAGGTGGCGGTGCCATGGTATTTAACAGAACAACAAACCTCTCTTTAAAGGATGACACAAACAAAATTACAGCCATTTCCTTTTATTTACTGATCTGAGGAGGTTATATTTAAATGACAGAAGTAGTAGATAGAACAAGCCTGTGAATTCTTTGCTTCCACCTGGGGAATTAAAAAAAAAATAACGAGAATACTAGGGTGGCTAACATCAGGTCTGCATTATATGTTTGCTTGCCTGGGGTGCTCTCATAAAAAAATAAAGCAGAGCTTTATACAGTTATAGTGTGCACTAAATTTGTGTTCAACATCCATAAATAAAATATTCAACTCTTTCTGAAGAAAAACGATTGTTTTGAGATATTTCAGGCCAAAAAATATTCCATAATTGTGGAGAGTAGAGGGTTTCCACTTCGGCATTGCTTTTACTTTTTAACGATCATCACAGTTGCTACATACCTTTATTATTGCTTTTGCCTCTCTGGCAGGATGGAATATACAAAGACGGTTCTTTCTGTAAATCATACTTTAAAAAAATTTAGAGAGCAAACCACTCATTTATGGTGCAGTATGTTTTGGTTCTGAGTAAGCAAACTGTATGCCTAATGATTTCATAAGAATTTAATATTGTGTGTTTTACAGATGGAAAAATGTTGATAAATTTAGGTTAATTTCTACTCTATTTATGGAACCACTTATGCATTTTTTAAAAGAAACAGAGTCTTCTTAAATTATATATAACTTGAAAAAGGGTCTGTTGTTTATTTTATTTTAAATATTAGATTGTCCCTGAACAAGGCAGCAAGTGTATTATGTAGAACACTACATACAGAAACAGCCAACTAGTAAATCTATGCTGCACTAAAAAAGAATCTTATATTATTCTGATAATATTTGACTTTTGCACAATATTTAAATGAACATTAGTATAAATAGGAATGCTTAACTAAAACACAAGTTCATCGTGTAGGCTAATGCATTACTCTTGTATATTTGTACATGAATGAACAATTATTCTAAAAAGTTTATATATGTGTTCCAGTGACCAAACTTGTATTAAAACAAACTGTTCCGATAGTGGTGACAGAAGACATGGTTGATGGTTGTGTTTGAGAAGTAAATGGGCAAAATATTTGTGGATCTTTTAATGATTACAGTTCTTGATAGCTTTCATAAGAGTGCACATAATTTGTGACAACTCTAATAAAAAAATGTGGCAGAAAAACTTTCTGAGTTAGCGGCAAAGTAAATGGGGCAGGTTTTGCATTTTGAACAGAAATCTTATGAACTGTGATTGAATTTGTCGTGAAAGTGTGTCAGAATTAATAAAGTATTTACGTGCAAGGTTGCTGGGCTTTGCAGACTGGTTAGGGCTGAGGATTGGTTAACATGAAAAGTCATTTCTGTGCATTTGGTACTCGACAGCAAAGGACAAATGTACTTCTGTGCATTTTGGATCATAATGCCATTTCTCATTTCAAACCATTTTTGTCAGGACACCAGGCAAAACAATGATGCTTTGAGGACGTAATTAAAGATATTGTTCAAAGAACAACTTTCTGCATATTTGAATTATTACTGTCATCAAAATCATACAAATATGGAAATATGATTGCCAGAAGCACATAAATCAATGATCAGCATGGCCTCAAAATCCAATAAATATGTAGAGTTAAATACTTTAAAATGCAAATTGCATCTGATAATTTGCATATGGTAGAATTTAAAGGAAATTTTGTTGCTTAACAACCTCTAAGGTAGCAGTTAGGGCTATGGGTAAACATAGATTTTTTTATTCATCATTGGTCAAGTTGCAAGATTTGATAAATGATAGGAGACTGCTTTCCTTGGTTAAAATGACTGCATTCTTTACTGAATCCTGAAACTGCCTTGAAGTCATCTGAATAATTAAGAGTTAATTATTCTTCATCCATCTAAATCAGAAAAGGACAGATTTAGGGAAGGAATTTATAATTTTTGCCTCATGTCCTGTCATGTCGTAATGTGATAAACTAAACTGACTCCAAATAATATCTAGTGACCTTATAGTAATTACGCCTCACAAAACATTCTGGTTGAAATTTTTTAATTGCTTGCATCGATTCCAGAAACTACATCTTAACAGACTCTGAAGTTTAATTGTGTTCAAAAGAAAGCAGTAGAAAATTTGTGTTCTGTTACTGTTCTAGTTTAGTCTTATCAGGATAGATACTGTACAGAGTCTTTCACTTTTTCCCCTTTGTTAGTGCCTCTGTTTTCTCTGTTTTGCTCTTTTTCTATGCAAGCCATTATTTTTAAAGGGTATTGAATATGTATATCAGGAATATAACCTTTTGTTTTTTTAAGAAAAACTTTCTAACTTTAACAAAACCAGGCATTTGTCAGTGGCATCAATTCTGGTTTCCTTGCTTTCTTCAACTTGAAAAAAAATGTACCCCTAAAATGCAGGCAAAGAAAACAAAAATGTTCTGGTGTCTGTCTCCCTGTAGAGAGAACAGTTTCAGAATTGAAAACTGAAGTCTCGTTTTGTTTGCTAATTTCAAAGTAGACTTTTCTGTCCAAGAAAAAGGGTTTACGAATGTTTACTGATCACAAGAGGAATTGTAATAAAGAAATCAATATGCATGATCCCTTTTCATGTAGTACAACAAGGTTACACTGTTAGGTTAAGTACAGGCTGCATTCCTTTTCAGAAAATCAATTTGCTGTATAGTGTGCAACAGCAAGTCTCTTCTGAAAGAGTCATTTTATGTTGTGTGCACAGTAAATTCTATATTGATGCCTTCAAATAGTATTGACTGATTAAAAAAAAAAAGAAGGCATGCTAAGCACAGTAACCTTAAACAAGTATTATAATTTTCAAGTAATGGCTTTCTTGCTAATTACTTAATTTCTTTCTAAGAGACAAACTGATAAAACATGTTCTTGCATATTCTTTAAATTATTAATACTGTAAAACTGGTGTTGTGACATTATTTTCAAAATCTTTTAAAATATTATTTTCATAATAGCAACAGAATGCCATATGTGATTTCAAATTCTGTGGATTTAGCATAAACTTATTTGCCTAATTCATAGGGTGGGGACTTGGGGGGGTTGGTTGAAGTTCTTTTGTTTGCTTGTTTAGGGGTCATTGTTTTTGCCTTTTTTTTTAATATTTTAAGGTCTAGTCATTGTTTGCAAAAATAAAAGTTAAGTATTTTCACCTATTATGGTTGTATACATTTAAGCTGTGATGGTGCTTGCAAAGCAGCAATAGGTTTTTGTAAAGATTGTCTGTTACCTGCCTGGATTCCAAATAAAACAAGCATTGCATAGAGAGGGAGGGGAAAAGTTAGTAGCTGCACTCAACCTCCTTAGACATAACATGGCTTAAAAGCCAGTTTTTATAAGGGAAATGTATGGAAACGTGGTTTATTTTCAGTTCTTGTTTTCTCAGAACCTAAAACTATGTCTTTTAAAATGCTTTGACCATTTTTGATGCAACTGTTCAATTGTAAAGACAATCTTTTGCTTTTTGTGTGTTTTTTACTGAACAGTTCTTGATGGACTCTGACTTTTCCTTTTATTTCTGTCAACCCAATTACAGTACATTAGAGCGCACCCTGATCCTACTTGTTTGCCTGTTATGCAGTGTATATGTTTAACTCATAAGCATGTTCATTTAGATATTTCAGTCTGATCATGCTGAATGTCTTGCAGCAACACATATTGATGTCTACAGAACATTAGATACTTTCAACCTTAGTTATTCATTCTAGAAATTGTAAAATGCAAGTATATATGGTTTTGATTGTTTTTGAGCTGTCGTATCTGAAAAAATGACTTCGTTGTTTCTCTGTCAAATTCAGTTGTTCATTAATATGCCCTAAATAAATTCTGATTTTAATGGAGAGAATTTAATCTAGTAAAATTTGAATTAGTTAGAAAAATACCTGTAATTTGGATAAGAAAACTGGCTAAACTGCTCATATATTTAGCCCCAAAGTTAAAACACTGTTTGTTACGATTTCATGTACTAAAAAAACCCTATAAATGTTCACCTTTTAAAGGCAGGGTGGCATTTTACATTTACTGGTATTAGAAAGACACTTATCTAATGATGTAGCTGTTTCCCATGCCTTTTTTTTTTTTTTTTTTTTAAAGAGATTTGCTTTATTTCTAGGCTAAAAAGGAAGTGATTCCAAAGGCTGGGTGCATTTTTTTTTTTTTTTTTGGTCACAAAGATGTGTATAGCAAAAATACTTGAGGTATAATTCATTGTTTAGAAATCGTGGGCTGCTGTTTGTTTGCAGCATTCTTGCTAGGGGTCTGAATTGCCCAAACAACAGTGTAAACCAAGCCAGGCATAGCAGCAGACAGAAAATACATTCAACTAGTGGGATCATGGATTTGTTTGATTCAGGTAATTGAAAGTGTTTCATACTATTATTGCAACTTGAAGGCTTGTTTAAGTGTCTAGCTGTCAGTCAGTTTGGAAGGTGAAAAGTATTCGATTGTCACTCTGTCAGTCAATAGAGATGAGAACTGTCTGCCTAATGGATTTCTTTACGTAGATGTCTGCATGGAGGTAGAAGTAAAATCAATGTGTTGTCATGTGCAAGTACGCTGCATCAAACTGCCAGGTGAAATGCAACTGTATTTCTGTAATGTCTACATCCTTGTGTTGTTTGTGGAAGACAGACAGATGTTCCCTGTATTTAAAGGTAACAAACTCTTTGTGGTCACACATGAAGGTTTATTTTTGAACATTTTGTGAGAGTTTCACCTATTTCTACTTGCTCCAGAGGTTTTGTTTTTTTCCCATTTGCTTGATCATATCAGGGATCAATACTCAAAAAAACAAGATTTAACTTAGTAGGAAAAAAAAAAGTAGGTTGTTATGCCATGAGGCTCAGACGTTTTTCTTTTAAACCTTGGTTTCTGTATGTTTTCTCTTTGTCAGTGATAACTTATATTGAGCTAACTATGCTTCCTGCTCAAGTTTTGGCTGTTAGTTTACCTACATTTATTAGAGTGTGTATTGACTTCCTATAGCAAAAGAAGAAGAGATCATTTCTTGAATAACAGAAGGTACCAAAGGCTTTCAACACCATTGATGAAACAGGCATCAGTCAGTGACCTCTGTTCTTTCTCTGGGAGATGCTTACAATATTAATGTCTGCTGAACAGGATCTGATAACAAGTGGCATCTGGAAAGTTATTATGACATTTTAGAATAATAGTACTAGTTTAATATAGTTCTCACTAATTTCAGGCTTAATCCTGTATAAAATAGGTGCATTATGATGGTAGCCCAACATCTTATTGAAACTGTTCTCCTGTTAACTGATGCAACACATATAAAGACGTGATTCTTAGCTCCACTGAAGGTGGCAGGCTAAAATGAGAGATACCAACTTCAAAAAATGAATTATTTAATCACCTATTTCCTATTGTATCATTTGTATATGTGTGCTGTTTTTGAGAATTAAAATATGTAGCTCTTAGGTGCTGCTGTAGGGAAAAAAGAAAAAGGAGTAAGAACCAATTCCCAGTGAAGCAACTCGACCGTGGGTAATGAAATCTGTAAGTAGCAGAGACTGGTGGTAAAATAGAAGGTAGAACTTCAAAAGGAAGATCAGGATTTTGGTTTTGGCTATAATAATTTCAAGATGAAAGAAAAAGTGTTGGGTGGAAGGTGGCCCCTGAGAGGTAGGGGCAGGGCTGTGAAGTATCGGCAACATTTTTAAAATTGTTTTTAACTTGAATGAGTGCTTCCAGTTTTTGCAGTAAATGATGTAGGAATTCTGCTGGTGGCAGTCTCCTTTGCTCCTAAATTGCTGTATCTCCTGTGTAGGGCGAATGGGGGAAAATAGTGTGTGATACTTGTAACTTAAGATCATAGTATGTTCATAGAAATAGGCAGGAATAGGCACAAATTCATAGACTCAAAGCTGAAGGAAATGCTGTGATCATCTAACCTGCTAGCCATCCTCGAAGTGGTTGTAATTTCACCCAGAGAGTATTGGGTTTGGTGCTTTCTAATTAGTATACTTTACTGCCCATGTGCTATTTTATATTCAGCTTCTGACAATTCTAACAGAGATTTTGGGTCTGGCTTTGTTTTACAGGGGAAATAGAAAATGCTGTAGGATACAAAACAGGCATCATTAGGGTTTGAACCATGGTTGTCTACCACTTTTGAGCTAATTATTCAGTTAGAAAAGTGGGTAGCAGAAGGTGGACAGTTCTATAGATTTTACTCTGCCCATAGTTAATGTATCAGAATACTTAGATATTTTCTGTCAGTCTATTTTTGTATGAGTAAGAATTTATTTTGTTGGAGTGAAGATGTTTCCAATGTGTGCAATTATTTTGTTGGTAAGTGATCTAAAGGAAAAAAAAACAATAGCTGTGGAGCATATAGGATCATGGAGTTTGTTAGTAGAAGTGGCTGTGCACATGCTGAATGCACAACCAAAAGTGTACCTGGGCTCCCAGCAGGAATGAAAGAGTATCCATTTTGTCTGTTTCCTATGATGGTGTGTTATTTGTGCTGTACAATGAAGTCTGGGAAAAATATGGGAAATGATGATTTTTAGAAAGCCTTACAAATAGCACAAATGTACTCTAAAGCTCCTTGCTTCAGCAGATATGGAGGTGTTGATGCAGTTGAGAATTAAATTGGCAGCAAGAAAAAATATAAGTAGTGTAATTCCAGATACTGTAAGATTTTGAGCATCAGTTACAGAGCTAGCATTTACAGGCTCTGTCTACTTTTATGGCATTACTGGGTATTTCAAAGAGTCAAATTCTTTGGTCTCTGTTCCTCTCAAATATATTTGTATTGGTATTTCTTGTACAGCTTTCTCAATTTCTCTCTTAAATGTTTTCTGTTCACTAATCATGAAAATATTGCATGTGACAGAAAATGATGGTTCTACAGATGATTTTGATTTTTGTTATAACCTGTAACCCTGTAATCTCTTAAGCCACAGAACATAAAATGCAACTTTTTAATTTGGTGGATTTCTTGGGACTTCTTTTGAGCTTCTCTTTCCTCTGCATTCTCCTTTTCTCCCCGCTTCCTCCCCCCCTCCCCCATTAGCACCTCCCCCATCAGTTTTAACTCTCTTGGTTTTTCTTCCCTGCCATCTCCCCAGACTAGACACTCAATGTAGCATTCAAAAAATATTACCATGAATCATTATATAATAAATGGCCAATAGCAGTATTTTTTTTTTCTGGAAGTCATTTAAAGTTGCATGAGAGATTTGAATTTATACAAGCATGATTGCCCAGGAAAGCTGGCAGTAGTCAGTAGGAGCAATAGTGTGATGTCAAATATGTGATCAAACATATGAATATCTGTGGAGCTCCCAGCAGCAAGAGAAGGATCCATTTTGTATGTTTCCTGTGTGGAGAGGTGCTTTTGTGTTCTCTAATAGTGCTTCATTTCTGATATTAAAAGATAATGTATCTGTTCTTAGCATTGCTCAGACAGTTTAATTACCACCTAAGTTCAGATATTATTCCTTGTCAGATCTTTAAAAGCACAGTCTTCCAGACGCTGAGATATCTGCCTGTTACGGGTTGCTGATAGCCTAGCCTAAGAAGTGTTTGTGCTTTATAGGAACAGAAACTGTACTCATTACAGGCAGCAGAAGATATTTAGGTAGAAATTAGAAAAAGAGATATGCACATAGAATGTGGGCAGAAGGAATATAAGCCTTTCGGTGACTCACAAGCAGTCTCACTTGGAGGGACTGGTGGCTTGCCTCCAGGTCCATTCGGGGTTTTGGATTTTAATCATGTATTTGGTATTTGGTGATCCTTTTGTGTCTTGATCATATTGCTGTAATCTCTTTGTCCTATTGCCTTCTCCTCCCCACCCAGGTGCCTGATATAGTTTCCAGCAGAAGCAGCAAAGAGAAAATTATTTGTGGCTGTTATCTTTAATACTATGCCTAAAGTATTTCAATTAGGCACTAAAGGCTTAATACAAAGCCGGGGAGAAATGCAGTTCCCTTGCAAAGGCAGGACAGAGCAAGAGCTTCTTTTAGTCATGGGCAGAGAATGGATCAGAGAAGCCAGGTCTTGCCTTACTGTGGGGTCCTCAGACAAATAGCCTTCAAAGAGAGACAGCTATTGTGTGCTGGAAGGCAGGCAAGCTGGATACCTTGGCCTTCACCTTTCCTCTCTCCCCACAGTGACTGATTACAGATGTGTAACTATGCTGTTGTTCCCCTCCCTCAGGGACTTGAGACCATGGGCTGTCCTCCCTTGTCTTCCCTTTCTCCTTGTCAATCAAACACAGAATTTGCAAGCAGTATTGATTAGAAACGTGGACATTTTTCTTCAGTCAGTCTCTAGCTACTAGGCTTGATAGCTCATCTTTGGCATGTTAAAAAAGGCCCCCCTCTGCTATTCAAGTTGACTGTCACTTGTCATAGTGCTGTAGTCTGGATTTGTTTCTGTTTAGAGAAATATTTTGTAGGAGATGGCTGGAAAAATCTTGTGGGTAGAAATTGGCTTTTTCACTTTCCTCTTGTTTCCTCTGTTGGAATAATTCCAAAGAAAATGCATTGGTCATGCAACTCTCTTTGCATGACTCTTGGTGAGATTGATTTGGCATTAAATCTATTTTGTGTAGCTCACTGATGTTTCTTGTCTCAGTATGAACGTAGAGTTCTTGAAGGCATAGCATCTTTAAATCTTTCCACTTCTTAAGGCCATATGATATTCTAAAAGAGAAATACAGGATGCAGATTCAGTTCAGTTCCTATTAAGGGAAAAAGTACCTTGTTGTTCTCTTATTGTGGTAAATCAAAAGTCAAAGATAGTCAAAGATAGTTAAGATCTGCAAGAAATTGTAACAAACTCTCCCAAACATTAACAGCAATGCATTTTGTCAGATGGATATTCACTTTGAAAGATGCTTGCAGGAACAGCTTGTTGGTAATCTTTTTTCTTGAAGTGTTGGCAAATAAGCTCTGGCGATTTTAAGAGGTTTGCAACCCTGATCGGTAAATTGGTGGAAGCAAACTTATCCCAGCTCCTGGACTGCAGTTGTTTGCAATCCATCATATTATTTTAAATCATCACTGACTTCACTTTACATGGGTATGTAGAACATACCCATGTAAAGTCAGTCCTTCTGTCAAGTTTGGTAGAACGTAGGTTGTTTTGTGAGGATGCAGCAAATACTTGGGACTGATAGACTCTCAGTCTCCTAAAATATGCCACTGGGTGTTCCTTCTTCTGCAGTAGCATGGAGATGGCCATTCTAGATTATCATGCTTTTTAGATTTCTCTGTTTCACTGTTAATTTGGCAGATGGATTTGCTGCATTCTCAGCAAGTCCATTAATGACACCAACTTTGTGGGGACAGTCAGTGCACTAGAGGACTGGGCTGCCTTTGAGTGGGACCTACTCAGAATGGACTAGTGAGCTTATAGGAACATCATGAAGCAAGGCAAATGCAGAATTCTGCGTTTAGGATGAAATAAACTCACACAGCAGGACTGTATGGGCTCTGACTTCTATAAATCAGCTTTGCAGAAAAGGCCTTATGCCTTTGGGGTCAGGTTGGGGTCAGGTTGAAGACTGGAGTGTGCCCTTGCAACAAAGAAGGCTGTTTGCATGCTGGGCTGTGTTGGAAAGAGCATAGCCATCAGGTGGTGGAAAGTGATTCTTACCCTCTGGCTGTCATTTGAGATCACATCTGGAATATTGTGTCCAGCATAGAAGTCCACAGTGCAAGAAACAGTCATTATAAGTCTGGCAGAGGGCCACCAAGCCAGTCCCAAGCAAGCTTCAGGCTTCCTGAGTGATGTGAAAGGAGAAGCTGAGGGAGCTGGACTCATTCAGCTTGAAGAAGAGAGGACTGTCTGCAGCTACTGAATGTGGAGTATGGAGAAGTTGGAGCTGAACTCTTCTTGAAGGTGCATAGGTATGCTCTGGAAAAGAGGATTGCACCATGCCCAGTGCACTGAGCTGCAGAAATATCCAATTCCCTTTTGCATGTGTTCTAGCCATGTCTGCTAGTACCAAAAGTGGTAAGGCTGGAATTGCGTTCATCATCTGTCCTGTGGAAAATGAGAGGACCGATCTATTCCTGTTTCTGTTCTCTTTGGTTCTCCTAATGTAATTTTACTCACTTTATAGTATTTTTCTGATAAGGTACCATGTTATCTAGACTTCTTAATAATATTGGTAGAAAAAAGATTCTCCTTTCCTATATTTCTCCTTTCCCAACCTAATTGGGAAAAGTCCAACCATTTTTACATTTTCAGAATCAGAAATGAACAAGTGCTGTATCTACCTGTGTGGATGAAGAGCAGGTTTCAGGTTGTTGGAGGAGAATGATATTCTGGGCAGATTGTGAAGCAGATAAAGAGCCCCATGGACAATTGTTCAAATAGAGAAAATAGTAGAATCAGTAACAACTGTTTTAGTAAACAAGAGTGCTGTCTGTCTTATACACTTCTACACTCATCAGTGTAAAGGTCTTAGTTGTCTTAGATGTACACAGAAGAGGCAGTGCCCTTTTCTGGACAACTGAAAGAGCTGGGAAATAGCTTCTGGTTTAATAGGTAATAGCAGGAATATTCCTGCTTTATTGTAAAATCTGATATTATGTATCAGTTTATAGTTGATTCTTTCTTGAAATGGAAATTTATGATGCTGACCATGTTCTTTTATACTTGGTTTGCTGCAGGACTGTGGCTTTGTAGTATTTTTTTGAATGTATTTTTTCATTATTAATAACAATAGAAATATTTCTGAGTGGCAAGTTTTTGAGTTAATGAGACTTTCCACTGAGGTCCGTTGAAAGATAACGTTTCACTTCCAGAAAAGTTAGTGATGAGTTTCATTTTTAGGGCAAACCTTTGTTCTTCATTTCTTTTGCATATCTTTTGTGTTTCTCTTAGGAGGTCTCTTCAATAAGTTGTGACAGTTATTTGTAGCGTACAGTCCCTACTGTAAAGGTGGGTATGTCTAAATTGAGGCTGTCAAAAGGGATTGTGAATTGCATTTCACAGTCCTGTAAGAACATGTAGACACGTCTCTCTGAAGACCTCAGTACTGGTATTACATGGAGCTGCTGAGCTGCTTGCTGAGGCTCCCTACACCTACATCATTTATTAAAACATTGCTACTTATTTATGTTCTGATGCTAAAGTAAATGCCCATTTTGTTTTGTAGACTTTACAGCCTTTTTCTTCAGTACTTAGCTCTTTCATTTCACTGCCTCATTCTCCCATGACTGGGGTGTCTCTGACTGTCTAAAGCATGGCTGAAGATAGTAAAGACTTGGTTTGCTTTGTGTTAACTATGTCTGTCTGACTGCAGCGCAATCTTCTGTGGCTCTGCATACTTATTCAGCTCCCCTCCTTGTTTCCTTGGGGTTTTCCTAAATGTGATGAGATGGAGCTGAATATATGTGTTGCTGACATGTCTAGAATGTGATAAATATACCATGCTGCTCAACATACTGTTGAGATTTTGAATTTTTGCAGAATTTCAGCAAATCTGTATAGTACCTACGTCAAGAACTTTCAGTCCAATGTCAAAATGTTTCATGTACAGTTTCTTTAGCATTTTACCAAATCAGTAAATTTTACTTTCATTTTTTAGATTTGGAAACTGTACAGGAAGACGTGATTTGCTTAGTCTCTGGGAAGCTGAGAATGAAACCTGAATTTCTTCTTCTTGTTCCTTATTCACTGAATGGTACTATTTTCCTTAAATAGTAATTTTTTCCCCTAAAGTTTTATAAATAATTTCGATAGCTACTAAATATGCATGCTCTAAAGTACTCAAACAGTTCCTTTTCATCTGGCACAGCATGGAACAGGCAGTTTTATCCTTAATCTACCCACAAAATATGTGACTACAGTGTTCAATTTATACAGGGGTCTATTCTTAGGCTGCATTACAGTTTATAAAAAATTATTGGCATTATTTCATGAAATTAATCACTTGTAGAGAAAAAAAGGGGCAACTAAGAATGTTCTGAATGTTACTTACACTGTACTAGTTCATTCAAGGACTTTTGACTTTCTTACTTACCAAGAAAACCAAAATCAAGTTCCTTCAGCTATGCAAAAAATATAAACAAGCTTTTTCTTTTTAAATAGTGCCTTGACAAGTTGGTTGTTTGGTTTTGTTTTTGGTTTTTGTCTTGTTTTGTTTTCTCCAAGTATTGTTTGTGATTTGCTGTATCTGACTTGCTGGATTAGTCCAAGCTTTCAGTGTAGAGGAGGGTGAATTGGGTAATAAAATTCTTGATTTGAACACTGCAGTGCAAGTCGTCAGATCTGCCTTTCTGGTTTTTTGGGGTTAGAAAAAAAAGGTCTTCAAGGACTGGAGGGAGGTGCAGTGTTTCTCTTTGCCGCCAAATTGCAGGTTGTATCTTTTGATACGTTGCTTCTGTGACAGGATTACAAAAGGAAACATAAAGAAACTGATCCAATCTGTTCTGAGGCCTTGGAAAGCTCTTGGATATTTATTATCCACCACACTCTGAAGAAGAAAACCAGAACACCAAAGGGCTCTTTCTTGTTTTGATCTTAATTTAAATATTGCTGCATTTTGCATTCACCTTTGTACATATGATCCATAGCTATTTACTTAATATTTAATAATTGCATGCAGAGGCTGAAATGTTACTTACAATGTGTAGTTCAAATATTTACATGCAAAGTCAGTCTTTTGACCCATGTTTTATAGGAACCATCAATGTAGTGTTTTTTTCATTTATTAGACCCTTATCTCATATTTTACAGACAGGCTTATTAACACACAGAGATTAGTGTTTCTGGATTTCAAATTATGCATTTTTAATTGCACATATTCTTTTCAAACCTTTTGACCTGGTGTTTTTAAGACTGGACTGATGCTTTTTGTTACCTGGACTACAGTGAGATTCTCTGAATTTTTCAACCCACTCCTGTAGAGTTTTGCCTTCTGCAACCACTGGTACCTGGCTTTTCTGTGAAGTGACATCTTGGGCCTCTCACAGCCTGGCTCTTGTGAAGCTGGTAAGGCATGTGGGAAACACAAAGAAGTCCACATGATTTAGAGAGTTAGAACATCTTCAGAGACAGGGAGAAGCAAGGATGGTTTACATTGTGGAAAGAGGAACAGATATGACAGGGCTGCCTGCAGAGGAGGAAAGAGCAAAGAAGTGGTGCCAGAAAAATCTTTTCAACTTAAACAGTCTTCTCCGTTCTGAGGTCAATTCCATTTTATCCTTGCATGTTTGACTATTAATGGGTTGTGTTTCTTTCTTTTTAATTTTTTTAAAGAGACTTGTAGCGCAACAGCCAAAGAAACTCTTAATTTTTTTTTTTCGTGTTTTCCATTCTATTGAACAATGTAGTGTTGACACCTAAACTTGTAATTACAGTCCACTTTGTATAGCATTGGCTTCCCATTCCCCTCAGTTCCCAGATTCTTATGACTGCACACCCCATGATCATTAACTGCTTTGAGCCAAAGACTACAGATCAACTTACTTATTTTGTTTAAAACTGCAAAGGAATCACCACAACAGACTGGATTTATTAACACATCCTATGTCAGTACCCAGTGATCAACAGTGAGGTTCCAGAGGAAGATACAAGAAGCTTGTTTTTCAAATGAAAGAGGGTTGGTTTAGATTAGATGTCAGGAAGAAATTCTTTACTTGGGGAGATGAGACACTGGAATCCGGAGAAGTTGTGGATGCCCCATCCCTGCAACTATTCCAAGGCCAGGTTGGATGGGGCTCTGAGCAACCTGGTCTAGTGGAAGGTGTCCCTGCTCATGGAACGAGCTGAGCTTTAAAGTTTCTTCCTACCCCAAGCTGTTCTCTGATGATTGTAAACTACATGTTCTTTGGATAGAGTTTGGGTTAAACTCTGGAACATCATATTTAATAGATCTTGAAAAATTATTAGAGCTCTGGATATGTTTGTTACACCATATAAATGTCTAATCCTTTTTCCAGCCTCGCTAAGTCCTCAGCCTTAATGATATTTTGTAGCAGTTTGTTCCACTGTCTAATTATGAATTGTATGATAGAGTATTGCCTATTTATAATGTTTAAATTTCTTTGGAAGTCCCTCGTGTTAAGAGTTGGAGAGAACAGAAGCTTTCCTTATTTTTCTGCCTTAAGGGCCTTGTGACTAATTTGTTCGTTTCAGGGATTTACCTCCTGGAAGAGAAACTCAACTGCACAATATTCAACTTAGAGTTTCTGAGAGGTTTTTGCAGGCTAATTACAAAGCCTTTGTAATGAGCCTTGAGATTCCAATGTCATTGATCTTTTACATTTGGGAGAATTTGCTTCTAAGATTTTGGACAGTAGCAGATTTAATTTTATTTCCAGAATAATGTTCAGTGCTACAAGTTGATCTACTCAAGTGAAGTGCTGTACTTGCATAGATCCCTGTGAAAAAGAAAACAATAACTATCAATGGATGACTTCTTAAGGTGGATGTCAGAGTGCAGTGGATATGCAGTGTCACAACCAAAGTCAATGCAGTGTGTTTGACTCTGGGGACATGCATGGTGATAGAAATGCTAATTAATTTGTCTCAAAATACTTAGTTTTTTTTTTTTTCTCCCTAAAATTTGATCCCGGGTTGGACAGGCCTAATTTGACTGTAAAGAATAAGTGTGTTATCACAGTTCTCCTAAACGTTTTATATTATTTGATGGTTGTCTCTTGAGAGTATTTCTTCTGCATTATTGGGATTGATTTCAGGATATTTTGTTCCTGTTGACTTTGCTGCTGCTGCTAGTCACAAGTGCTAGTCACTTCGAACAAAGAACATCTAGATTACAGTACTATTTATATACTGACAACTCAGAACCATCTCCCTTGAAGATACAGATACACATTTCCACAGAGTAGATCCCTCCATGTGCTCCATGTGACATTCAGACAGTTGGAAGAACACTTGTCCCAAGATGCTAGAGAACAGTGAGTATATCATTGCAAATCTCATCATCTCATACATAAGTCAACAAAATGCCAACAAAATTGAGATGGATAATTTATTTATGTCTGCTTCTCAGTGAAGATAAAACTATGTAAAACCACTTCTTAAACTAGGTCAGTAGAAGGCAAAGATAACTGTAAAGTCAAAGCACATTTAAATTTTCTCTCACATCCCTGCCCAGTGCATGGATGGCTGTAGAAGTTCCTTTAAAAATTTACTTCTTACTTACTAATTGCAAATACCCTCTCATCCTCTCTGGAGATATAAATAGTGACCTGTTGGGACCTAGACGCCTTTTATGTTGTGACAAATGTTATTTGACAAAGTTGGATTTGGTGTCTACTGTGTTTCTGTGTCCAAAATTTTATGAGGGAAGACAGTGAATTTATAAAATTCTGGTCTAATAATGTGTCTGTGTGATGGAGCAAATAAAATTGGAGGCAGTCATATTTTTTCTGTGAAAAAGATATGTTGATAGTGATTGTCTATAATTACCCTTATTTGTTTGTTTTCTAAGTATTTCTTAATGTCAATAAAATAATGCAATTGGCGAGATGAATTTCCATGACCGTATGGTCTCCAGCAGACGGGCAGTAGTATTTAGTTTGTGATCTGAACTTACGTGGACAGAAGGTTTGTAATGATCACCTTTTAGTTTTGAGAAGGTTTAAAAGGGAGCTTTGAGGCACTTCAGAGCCTGGGGACCAAACCTAACTTTGCCATGTGATTTGCTGTGGCTTGCAATACACTCCAGTTACCCTCATCTTTGCACCCCTTGGCCATTCACCTGTGCCAAGGGTCACATGGTGAATGGAAGGCCTTGCACACAGGAGAAGTATTTGGCTTATTTTAAAACATCATGTATTTATCTCCTAATGTTAATGATTTCTCTTGATTTGCTTACAATTAATTACAAATATTTTTAAATTTATACATAGGCTAAAAGCCTCCTGTTTTGTTACTTGTACTTTCAATTCATATTGACTGGATCTTGCTAGATGAGGTAACTCAGGGATGTTTGAACATATTCTTGGCTGTTAGATGCTGGAGAAAGTAGTACACAGTTCAAAATCTATTTTAGGTTTTAATTGCATCAGCTACCTGGAAAGAAGCAAATGTTAATAAAGGTAAATACTTTCTGGTAGTAGAAAAAGGAAACTAAAAAGAAAGTAAAACACCTTTTGCTTAAATTTTATTCCATGTTGTTGGGTATTACACACAAAAAAAAAAAAAACCCAACCAAAACCCAACAGAGTCTGCAGGCACTATTTGTGGGTGCAGTCTCAAAACTACTTTGACCTTCAGGCAAATGTCCTGCTGTTTTAACCTTCCAAGACAGACAAGGATGTGTAGCTCCTGTGATGTAGTGTCCTATCTGGTCTTCTGTAACAGGTGAGAAACATGAAGGAAAAAATCCCCCATACCTGGCCTGTGAAATATAGAATGAGCTCTATTGTCGGCAGTTTTGGAGGATGACATTAAAAAAAAAAGTGCATTCAAATGAAGCACACTTTGGAATTATATAATATTCTGTAATATGAGTAAATTCTGCCTAGCTTTCAGCGACATATTTACCTGAGGGTGTAGGAGGGCTGTAGATGTCAGTTTTGTGATGTTAGTGTGCCTGGCTTTTTCTGCTTTATCTTTCCCTGTATCTGCTGTTGCTTAAATGCTCTGTCCACACACCAGCCCCAATAGCTGAGACAGCATTAAAAGCCTTTAATAAACATCTGTAAATTCAAATTTTAGCTTTTTGCTATTGTCTATATATATGTATATATATAAAAGAATCTCATTATTACAAGTTAGCCAGTTGTTTGGTTGTTTTTTTTCCTTTGGCTGACACTTCTTTTAATAGTCTCTTAAGATTTGCTTCACTGCCAGAAAACTGACCACAAGAGAAACCTGGGTTTATTGAATATGTCAGTGCTCAATCTACTAATTTTCTTTGTGAAAACTTAATAGTAACCAGGTGCTTTGATATATGGCAGAAATAATTCTTTATTTTATATTGGTCTCTTTATAACACACTGTATACACGCTGTCAACCAATTTGTAGTACTAGGCAAAAAAAAAGATTTATTTTCTTATGCAAAAGAATCAAACCTAATAATACTGTTGGCACATAATGTTACAAAAATGACATAGGCTTTTTTTTTATTATTATAGTAGCTGCTAGTTTTTTGGTATCAGTTTCTGCTAATGTTCCAACAAGTTTGCACAAACTGTGTTTTGCACAGTTTGTTAAGTTCCGCATTTCTGAAGGGTAACACTGTAAATAGGTAATCTTCAAACAAACCAGGGGAAGGCAGGAACCCTGGAAATCAGAGCCTGGCTGGCAAGCTTCCTTCCCCAGTCTTCCATAGGAGTTTGAGAACTGTTGTGTCCAGATTTTTCTGCCTGCAGTACTTCCCTGCTTAAAAGGCTGAGGTTTACTTCTCTTTGCTAAATACATTTAGATGATACTCTCTGCAGGGTATTTAAACTTTTCCTTTTGCTACAGGATATGGATGTTTTATCAAGTTTGGTTATAATTTTGAGGATGAGGCAAACCTTTGTCCTTAATCCATAAAGGCTTATTACAGCACTTAGTATGTACAGGGTGGTCTAGCAAAGTCCAGCTTCAACTCTGCAATAGACTGGTATATATTCAAATATATCAGTTATTTTAGGAGTGTTTTCACTTGCACTAGGCCTTTTGCAAAGCATATTGAACTTTATGGAAATGAACTGTGCTGCACTGTCTTGGAGTAGATTGAGCTTTAGATTTTGTGTTTGTGAAAAGTGTTAGGATCTTTACTGAAATGGAATTCCTAATTTAGTGAATGGTGATATAGCAAAGAATAAGAAAAATGTGGTAATTCTTGGATGGAGAGTAAGAAAGTGGACCTGGGAACAAGAAACTTGATATAATATTTAGTTTTAATTTAACGCTGTATGGTCCCAGTTTGCTTTTCTTCTGGATTGAGAATATAGAAAAACTTGTGTCCATGGACTCTATTCCTCCAAATTATACCTTAAGACTAGATCTAACACCAGTGATTATGCCATACATTTTCTTCTTTCAAATCTTACCCCTTTTGTGTATGAAAACCAAAACCGTCAGTGGTCTATTTACTTTATCTCACTCATGTGCAATGGAAATAGCTGGCATTTATGGAACACACAAACTATTTTTGCCTGAATGCTCCATTTATGATTTATAGCCAACATGTATCCCGGATTTTCTTTTGAGAATGATCTTTATTGTCTTTGTGTACTAACTCATTGCAGAAGCACTTGTCTATTTTGAGCTAAACCAGACCTCTTGTAAAAGGAATCAAATTATTTCATCATGTTGAAAATGAAAAGCTATAATTACTTGTAATTGGGCTTCAGAATTTTTGAAAATTGGAAAATTCTTTTCCAGAGGTTTAAGATCACTCCAAATCATAACCTGTAGAAAATAGGAAATAATTTTCTGTTCAATTTAAAAGTGATTTAATTTACACTTTTGACAGCTATTTTCCTTTGATATTTTGGTAGGGTTAATCATTCAGCTGTGGTGGTTATTACTAAAATTTTTTTCTGATATCCTTTATTCTATCTGGATCACAAGTTTATTTTGATTTCTTTAAGCCCAAACAGAATCTGCTGCAGTTTAAGAATGTAGAGTAATTTTAGAATGCTTGCGTTTACTAAACGCGTGCCTACATTTTATTTATTTTTGTTTCTTTCCTGGTCTTTGTAGTTACTTCATTCTGTTTTAACAAAAGCACCATGTTCCTCAGTGCTTTAATCTGCCTAAGTTTCAGTGCAAGTTGGAAAAACCTGCTGTACCTTGTAGTTCTGGGTATTTTTTTCCTATAGACTTGCGAGTCTGTAGAACCCAGTTGTTTAAAAACAACTACTTCAAATCTTCCTTCTACATTACTACTAATAATAATCATCTTTATCATAAAAATTGCAGAGAACATGCTGCCTATTTATCTTTAAAAAAAATTTAAAAGACCTGAGTAGGTAGGGTAACTAGTGTAAGATAATATTGTGTTCAGTTCAGTAAGCAGCCAAGACAAGTCGCCCAAAACCCTAATGCTCTGGCAAAGAAAGTAACCTCTAGAGTTAGCAGAGGGTTCAGGGGTTCATGGCCAAGCAGAAACTGAATAAAACTGAAGCATGGGACTGGCAGCCAGAGGCAGACCAGCTAATTGTCATCTTTGGGCTTGAGGTTAAAACTGGATTCTGAGTATGGCAGAGTCTTTTTCAGTCCTAACTGTGACATGGGGAGGAGAGTGGGTAGACAGTTTACACACAGGGGGATTTAAGGACAATTACATTCAATGAAAAACTGTGGTGGAGAGTAAACCTTACTGCAAGACTTGTCTTTTCCTTGTTGATTTGGGACAACCACTAGGTCTAGGCACATTCTGCTTGAGTTAAGCTTTATGTAGGCATATTTTAAGTCATTATGGGTCTTTTTAATATTTATCAGTTGTGGTATGAGCCAGATGTATGGAAAAAGTCAGTTACCTGCTTCTAGCACTCATGTCTATTATGAAGGCAGGAGATCTGTAGTAGAAATGGGTGTAACAGAGAAAGGAACATCTTGCAGTGGGTACACTAATAATATAACACTTACATGCCCATTTTCATCAGTTTTCATTCTAAGGGAGTGTTTCTTTATCCCAGTGAAAAATCCAGGTGTGGAAAGAGATTTGGCCATGGACATCTTGTAAGCCAGTGGTAGACCCAAGAACAGAAACAAGCTCACTGTGTTCCCACCTTGTAGTCAGCATTATAAGACTTGAGGCCAGCCAGTATTCTGTATCAGGAGTAGTGCAATGCCAGAGATATAATTTCTAGTATTTACTGAGTCCTAATCTTATTACAACCTCTGATTTTCTATTGGTATCCATCTAACTTCAGTGTCATGATTGTTTTTTATAATCCAATTTCTCAACTGGTTAAAAATACCACTTCAAAATACCACATATTCTTGTAAGGGAAACAGGTGCACTCTGCTAGAGCTAAAACAATGTTGGATACCATATATTGGCATTATGCAGCCACCTGCATCAATCATTGAATCTCTGCCACTATGCAGCCAGTTCATCCTTCATTGACAGTTTAGTTTGTGTGATTAGACCTTTTCTGTATCAAACAATTCTTCCAAAACAGAAGAGTTTCAGATTTGAATTGAACTGAAACAAATATGCTTTTTTTTTTTTATTTTTAAGTTGGAATAGCTCAGTAATCCAATAAAAAATTGGATCTCTTGATAAAGGGATACATTCTTTTTTCTTCTTTTTTTTTTTTTTTTGAGATAGTTTGATTATACACAGACTTACTTCTTTTTCTTTTTGAAAGAACAGGATATTGTATTTTCCCAAGATTAACAATATTCTTAAAATTATTTTTGAGCTGTAACTGCTGTAAGAGCTTTTCTAGATCTTTTTTGTTGGCTTCTTGCCAATGACTGCTGTGGAAAGTACATCTTCATGCGAAGAAGTGTGTGTTCTCTTTGAAGGTTAACAAGGGCCTGCAGAGCACAGCCTAAGCATCTGGCTCATGAGATTAAAAACCTTAGAAGGAAAGTGCTGTAGATCTCAGAGGATGAGTAACCACCTTAAAAAGAAGGATATGTGTGAACAGACAGCCTAAAAAATGGGGGAAAATATTGATCAGCAGGAAATTTGTCTCTTTTTAGTGAACAAGAAGTGTAAGGCTCTACTGACAACTGATAAAAATCAGGCTCTCAGATTTGGCAAAGGGCATTAAAAAAAGTAATGAGAAGTCTAGTAGGTGATTACTCTGAAGGTTATACTAGGATAGATCTTATTAAATATTTTCATTATTGACCTGGCTACACACACATACAAAATGAAATTGTAGTTTTGAAAACCTGCTGAGGGCATAGAACTGGGAGATGCTGGTATGTTGGAGGGTTGGAATGCCACAAGAATTGCATTATGTTGATGTCTAGAGTCTTAGAAATTGGAGGGCATGCAATCAGAATGCAAGGTTGGTCACTTAGAGACTAGCAAGGTTTTCTCATAACATTTGGGAGCTTGGTGGGAGGACTCCAGCAGGTTGTTGCTTCTCCTGCAATACCTCCATCGCAGACCTTAATTTAATGAGTTTTCTCTTTCCTGATTTATTTTCTGATGAAGGCAGTCCCCTAGATGCTGGATTCCTGACAGTTTATTAAAAATTAAACTGTCAGACAGCAAATTTACAAAATCTATGTAATGGTTTATTTTTATGCTTTTGATGAATATCCATTACAGGGTTTTATCCTTATAATTAGAAAAGGTAGTTATTTAGGGCTTTTTGGTATTTTTTTTTCTTTCTTTCTTTCCTCGTATTTTTTTTTAATATACCAGAGAACATCAAACAAATATACTATCATTTAGTTAAATAGACATATGACACTATATGACACAAATGATCTTTTGGACCATGTGGTGTTTGCCGTCCACATAAAAAACATATCCTGAAATAATTTTCTTGACAGTGCTTCAGGGGTTGTTTGGAGGAGGTTTCTATCTTCATACATACATATAAAAACATGGGAAATCATCCAATATTGTTTCTGAAGTTGGACGTTAATATCAGCCTCATAAATACATTTTCTCATACACTGGATTTCCTGTGTGTAAAGCTGTTGGGGTGTGAGTTTCCCAGCAGTAAAAAGGAGTCTGATACAGCAGTAAGGAGTGAATTTGTGCCCAGATTCTGGCAATAATGTGGATGCTGTGCTGGAGTGCAGTTACACAAAATGGCTGTGACTGTCTGCATAATTAATTTTTTTCCTCTGTTGCTAAAGAGGTATTGGAAGGAATGTTCTGCATCATTGGGACATCTCTATGTCTGTGGAAAAGTTAGTATGAAATAGAGAAGTCCTGAGTTGTACTTTTTGGAAAGATTCCTATATTATTATTATTATTATTATAAAATCCTATTTTTGGCATGTTTTGCTTCCTCTACCCACATGTGTATGCATATTCCTTTTCTTAACAGCTCTTCTCTAGGTCATTCACCAACCTGCAGCTGAATGTATTGGTCCACACCCTGTTTACCCCATGAAATCCTGTCATTGCAAATTCCAGCTGTGTTGATTCTGGCTCTTTCAGCTCATGCTTGACTCATGCACCAGCTCGTGGGAGAGCATCTTTTACCCCATTAGCTGCCTAGCTGGTTTCCCACACCACTGAAGTGAGTTCTCCCCTCCCAGCTCAGGTCCTTATGTGCCACGAGTGTTTTTTTCATGGACCCCTGGATCTTCCATCGTCTCCTTTAGTCTGTTGACTAATTTCTCCAGCATATCCTACACAGGAAACGCACCTCTCCCACACCTCTTCCTTCCTCCCTCTGGGTTCCCAGGATGAGAAGTTGCAAAGGGGAGAGAAGGAGCAGAGAATCTCTGCCTGATCAGAACTAGCCTGGGCTCAGCAAGAGCCACACGGTGATTCAGACTCCAATGGTGACAAGAGGGACATTTCTGGGAGTTGAAGGATGGCAGGAAGAACTAGTAGTTAGCAAATCTAACCAGAAAGCTTTTGTTTGTTTGTTTGTTTTGAAAAGGTAACAAAAAGAATTGAACAAAATATTCTTAAAATATAGAAGCAAACCCACTGCATTTCCTGAAGGGTTGAAATTAACAGAATTGTATCTCATACTTTTACTCTATACCTGTGGGTCTTACTGTGGAAAGAAGGTTGCATTGTGTACATTAAGGCTTTCCCATGCAGTTTGGAATAACTTCTAATATCCTCTTATAGTTTGGTAGAGAAAATAGTGATTTTATGTATCTATAATTCTGTGCTTTATATATGAATTATTGTGCTGTTACTTAAAATCGTTTGCAGTAAGATAATTCAGACTTCTCTTTGAGTCAAGCCTAAGAAAATATCTGTAAATTAGTGCTAATGGTCAGTGTGGCTGAGAGAGAAACTCTTTCATGTTTGGAATTGACTGTAAGATTGAACTTACTCCAATTTATTGCAAAGTCAATATTCCGTTTAAAAATTAAAAAGGTTAATAATTATTAGGTTTTCAGAGGAAAAGTACTAGTGTTATGACCTGCCTAACATCATACAGCTACAAAAATGTTATAAAATGATTTTTTAAGCTTATATTTATAGTGAGTAGTTGGCTCATTCCTTCATCTCACTACTTATGCATCCATGAACTGTTAATTAATACTTTTGCAGTAATTACAG
Organism: Phylloscopus collybita; assembly: GCA_027886175.1. Lineage (NCBI taxonomy): Eukaryota > Metazoa > Chordata > Aves > Passeriformes > Phylloscopidae > Phylloscopus > Phylloscopus collybita. The sequence continues at coordinate 58,423,803 of JAJNNQ010000075.1, forward strand.
AATATTTAAAATATACATCATTCTTCTGAATTTTAAAAGATCAGGAATTTTTTATTAATTTAAAAGGATAATAGGACTGACCCACACTTTCATCAACTCTTTAATAAAGAGGTGCTTTTTCAGATCATTTAAATTTTTACATTTTGATTGCAAGGAATAATAAAACGTCTTTTTTTCATACTTTTTTGCATTTACTCTTTTAAGCTGGGTCACCATTGTATCAAAAAAGGTCATTGTTTTCCATAAAAAGGTGAGTGCCTTCAAGTATCGATAAAAGGGAAACTTGCATCCTAACTCTTTTGACTCCTGGCATGTGATTTTCTTTATAGAGGGAGCTGCAGTTTGTAATAGAAATTTTAATTCCATTTAGTTTTTTCTTCTTTTTCACCACTCTGTAGCATGCCTAGCTCCTTGCAGTGGAGCTTCTCCCAATGCTCCTTGATATATGGCTGCCATGGAGCACAGAAGAAACCAGAGCACAGTTTTTAGATGAGCAATACAGTGTGGAAAATACTGTGCCTGGTTTTGTAGGGAGAGGTAATACCTTATAATCGAACAGCTGATATCCTTGGAAAAGACACAAACTTGGGGCACTTCTAGCTCTTCCTCAGATATGAGGTAGCATTTGCAGCCTTTGAGTTTGACAGTAGTAGAGATCAGTTGCCTTGGAGCATAGTTGATGAGGCATATTAGAAGAATCCAGTGGAAAAGAGGATTGCTACTTTTGAAACAGTGGAATCGTTTTCACAGGAGAGACAGCAAGAAAAGTGAAAGTCAGTGGACACAGAGAGTTCCTGCAGGACACCCATGCTGTCTGATCTCAGCCTACCAAAGCAGGGGGTCAGCTCCCTGGAGGCAAGTGTACCCTGCCAAGGGTCTGCCTTCCTTGGGAACAGGGAGGTGGTGGAAAGGTGTAGCAATAGTGAAATGGGTTAGAAATAGTTAATGCTGTTAAAAAGATGAAGTCATTGGCTACAACAGAAAGCATCCCACATATCAAGAAAGGGGGCTCTAGGTGATTCTTTTAATCTTGACTCTGTAAAATACAAGTTAATTTTCATGTGATGAAAAATCTGTTGTTATAACGGTCTGCATGCATATATAAGTTGTGTGCCCTGGCTTATGTGTGATGTGAAGAAACATTTTTGGATTTCATCACATTCATATTTTTAATGCAGGTTTTAGCATTACCTCTCTTAAGATTTGGTGGGGTTTGTGTGTTTTAAAGCAAAGAACAAACAAAGATAGCACTGTATTTTCTAAACTTAAGATATCCAAGTAATGGCAAACTGGTTAGTTGTGGTGCATATAAAACTGTTTGTATAAATGTTTATTTTCCTGTGTAATAGCCAGATTGTCTCACTGTGAACTATCTGCATTCAGGAATTCTGTTAGAAATTGTAGAAGCTGGAGGCACAGATGCTTGATGAAGGACCACTGCTCTGTTCCTGCTTAAATGTGCCTCTTGGACTTGAATAGGTGATTTTCAGTAAGGAGTTTGTTTATAAATCTCTATTTGTGAGTTATTTGCTCACATCTGATACAAATCATGACGCAGTTCAGAGAACTGAATAGGCTGAGCAAATATTTCCACAGATTGTTTGTATCTAAGTAACTGGATCTATGCCCATGGCAGCATACATCTGCTCACCTGTTCCACATTCATGTGTTTAAGGATACCCTTGATTTTGGCTGCCTTGCATTTGCCGCAGTTGTCTCACCTTTTCTTTCTCTTGACCCAGTAGTGAGATGTTCTGAGCAGGGCACTCTCCCTGACTGCAGAGAGAAGGGAGGGTGAACTGTGTTTTTTTCAGAGCAAGGCTTTTGCTTTTATGCTTTGCTTTGGTTTTGCTTACTTTGTTTTGTATTGCTGGTTACCTTGTGTTTGTGCATAATATTTTTTACGGAGTATGCAGTAGAACACTACATGTATGTGCAGCAGATTGTAGGAAGGGAGTGGAATAGCCTACAATTAACTATATTGACTTTGCAGAGCTGAGAAACACTTCATGATCCTGGTCAACCTTTGTTTTTTATTTGATATTAAGGTTCAGAGATTTCTGGTTCCTCTTTGTACCTCCTTTCTGTAGGAAAGAAGGTTGTATGTGAAGACTGGGAAATGTTTTGACCACTTCCTTAATCTGTGTAAGTGGGCAATATTAGGCTTAACCCACAAAACAGTTCTGCTACTCAGTCTAAGCATCACTTAGACTGGATGCAACACAATTAAGGACATTGATCATCTAAGATTGTCTTTCCATAGGAACTTTTATGGAATACTTTTAAGGGACACACTTGTTTGAAGTGTTCCTACAAGTTCAGTTGTCTTCAAAGTGGTTTTCTTCCTTAAGATACATATTCTTGGTTGTGTTTGTGCTGATGTTTTGCAGATTAGGCATCTGACTGTTTTTCTGAGGTACTATACATGTTTTCCAAGCAAATTTATGATGGGAAATGGTGTATTTTTTCCTGTCCCTTTCAGAGTGATATACGAAACATTGTCATTTCTTTCCCCCGATAAACTTCTGAGTCCTAGGCTAGCTGCTATCATAGGCTACTGTGTTAGATTTAATTGAACAGATTTTTCAATTTGCTACTAATAGCATTTAAAGAATTTCTGTTTTAAAAATTGCATTTTCTTAATTTCAAGAATTTTATAATATGGACTGGTTAATATCTCTGTCTTTTAAATATTTTAGCTGATAGATCACTTAGAGAATCTTACTTACCTTTTGCCTGTTTGCTTTTGCAGTGATTACTGTTAGTGTCATGGTGTAAATCTTTTTGAATCTCAACTGTCAACCAGTAGTAACCTGTAAATCCCAGTTTATTGTGAAGATTTGCTATATGGTTGCTGTTGCAAAAGTTGAGACTTGAGAGGGAGATGACCTGAGTATTTTAGGCAGCATTCAGAATGTATGAAATGTAACATTTTAGCACATCCTTTGTTCTTACTGATGCAATCTAAACTTTTAAAAATAATAAACCCCAATTGCAAAATATGAAGTCTTGAGTAAAAACCAGATATCAGTGAGTTTTGAAAATACCAGATTGTTACAGTATTACATTTTGTAGTTGGAGACATACATCAGCTGTGAAAGCTTTTGATTATATCTCTATCTGTGACGCTGAAGCACAGCGCCATCCAGATTTTATTCTGGGGTGGTATGTGCTGTCATTTCTGTACTTCCTGAGTTGCTTCCTGCTCTTCTCATTTTGAAAATTTTTGAGTAATTTTTATTTTGTATTATTTCTGTTAGGCAATAGGTCTAAAAATCTGGTGTACCAGTGGAATTGGTAGTGGTATCAAAAATATTGTAGTGGAGGAATGTTCCATAATATATATGAAGTGCAAAATACTTGGCTGAAGAAAACGTGGACAAGCAGGAGATGAATAGCAGTATATGCTTGTAGTTATCTAAATATTGAGTTTATTTTGAACTCTGTTTGTCTCTATTGGAGAAGGCAGTATTGAGAATCAGTACACACCAGAAACTCTACAAAGCAAGTATTTTACCTGCCATACCCTGATGTAATGTATTATGTGTTACAATTGAAGAGCAAGATGCATTTTCTAAGCAGAAGGAAAAAGTGCTTATGGCTTTTTGTGACCTCTTGCAAGTTACAAAGTAAAATCCATTTCACTCTTTCTGGCACCATAACTCCTTCCTGGACATTTGTAGTTCATGTACATCTCATAAAAGGTCTGTCAAGCAAAGCAAAGCATTTGTTGGGGCGTGCTGCTGCTGCTTTGATTTAGCAAGGGCAGGGAGCGGCCACTGCTGCAGTCTGGTGCTCTGGGCCTTGCCATGGTCCAACAACCAGGAACCAGCCCACCACCGTCCCCAGTATGAACTCTGGTGGTCTCCTTCATGTAGCACGTCATCTCCCGTCACCTACGCCAGCATGCATGTCAGCACAGACAAGCTGTTTGACACATAGCTGAGGGGAAAAAGACATTGGACTGGAAAATGTATCAGCTCCACCCTGCTGCTAATTCTTTTTTGCTAGTCATTATTAATGCTTTAGTGCTTAGTTTATGAGAAAAGTTCTTGTGAATGCGTTAACACTTCTTCAAAGGAAGAGTGTTGCTGGCTTGTGTGCTGGGCTGCAATGTCAGCCAGTGCTTCCTGTATCAGGCTGTGTGCCTCTGGGCATTGAAATTAAGCACGGTACAGCCAGTGCTCAGCAGACCTGGATGCAATTCGCCTGAGTAGTCAAACACAGAGAAATGCCTTATAAGTTTGCTATGTTCCTCTGATTTCTGTAAATCCATGTCTGGATTCCATTATCACGTAATTACAGTTGGACATAAGATCCCCTAGAAAACAGTTCTGACCAAACCAGCGTTTTAGAAATGGTCTACTTCTGCGTACTTGAATTGAGTTTCAGTACTGGCAAACCAGTCAAAAGAGAGATTTGTCTGCACTTATAACTAAGAGCCAAGGACTTCTTGGTCATGAGAGGTAAGATTTTGTGTAGTTTCTCTGTGCCCCAGGTTCACTTTCCTTGGGCAAATTACTAAAGTCAGCAATTTCAAACTTAGGAGACTGGAGTTAGGTGTTGACAGCCATCTTTAAGTACCTAAATAAGTGGTCTCATTTTAAGAGGTCCTGAGCACACAATTCTTTTTGACTTCAAACGAAGCTGCAAATGCTGTGTCCACTTTGATTAATTGAAAGGCTGACCATCAAAGTGAAATTATGTTGCCAAGCTAAAGGAAAAGAAATAAAGACTTAGCACACTGTATAAATCAATCGCAGATCAGAGTTTACTGGGTATAAAATGTACAGCATCTTATGTGCCCTTTTGTACTTTCTGAATCTCTCTGGGCCCAAAACTACAGCAGAAAACCCCTCACGGTTTGTGAAATACGGCAATGCCCAGAAACATTTGCCAGTTTAGCCACTGAAAAATAGATATGGCCGCTCAAAATTTATACTGTTTGCTAGGGCCTTAGGTGAAAAGAAAACGAAATTTTAAAATGCTTATTTTTTTTCATTTGAAAGTAATGTCTTAAATCCTCGAGAGATGAACAGCCTCCTACCTTCCCCTACTTTGATCGATCTGTCTTTGAGGCATGATTTACACCTTATTATAGTACTTCAGGTTACGGCCTCTGTTCCTGAAAGTTTTGTGGAGATAGGTGTCTGGGGAGGAAACAAAAAAAAAAAGACCTGATAAGTGTCCTGATGGAAAGAAAGGCTCCAGTTTGTGTGTGTGTGTGTTGGTCATGTTTGCCAGTCCTCATAGCAGAGGAAACGCTCTGTGTAATGGAAACTTCAGCTGGATCCTGAATAACTCATGAGGATAATATCATGAGAAGACAGAATTTGCCAACACTACTGTTTGCAGAATTACAGGGTTTTTTTCAGGCTTGGCTTTCCAGCTCTTACACCCTCATGTTTTCTGGGTCATCAGCACATTCAGGCAAACCAGAGTGCCAAGTTTAAACATGGCATGTGTGGTGCAGATACATGTTTGGCATAATGTAGACTGAACCACCAGCAGTGCTGTTACTCAAAATTACTGCCGATTTGGCACAAAATGCATGTTCAGTAGTGAACAACAGAACAGTTTTTATCACAAGTGCCTCACCTTATCTTAGCAGCTCCTTGCTACCAAGACCCAAGTACTGAGCTGCCTGTACGGCCCTCTGATGCATCTTCTAGTGACAGAGGCTGCCACTATTGGTCTCTGTGGGTGTGGAAACAGGAATTGCTTCCCTCCTTTTCTGCCTGACCTTCAGTATTTGGGAGGTGTGTGTGAATTTGGAAACCTGTTTTATCTTCATTCTCTCCAATACTTCTGTATACAGCTGAAGGCTAGGTGATAAGTTTTTGTCATGGCTCTTTTATATTGCTGGAGCATGTTCTGTTATCTGATAAGATTAGTAAATCAAGCAGCATGAATGATTATTAACTATAATTGTTTGTTTATATAAATATGACAGTAAAATAGGTTACTCACATAGTCCAAGTGACCCAGTTATTCATATTTTGAATGTGTGGAGGAAATGTGCTATATTGCTGCACTTCAGGGAAAGAAAATTGTTATGTTGAATTGCTCAGTAAGTTTATTTTTTTTTACAGTGCTAGTACCCTGTTGACAATGAACTGCTGGAGAGTTCCTCAATACTACATGTTGTGTTTTTGTCCCTAGAAAAGAAAGCTTTTGTAACCCCCTTAATAAGGGACCATTTCCTGCAGTGAATGATGATCTATATGGGTCTTCTGTGAGAAAAGTTCAATTGGGCACAAGTAAAGTGATACCATTAGACCTCAACCCAGGTCTTCTATAGCTCCTACTTGATGTTTTTAGCTTGTTGATTTAAAAGTGGGCATGGAAGTTTCCATTAGGATTTCCACAGGCTTTATCTTAACTCTTATACAAAAAATGTCTTAAAATTGTATAGACAGCTTAATTAGTCCTCCTGAATTTCTTCGAAACACTTGTCTTCAGTAGGAAGCTAGCCAAACGGAGGGAACTGGTATTCTCAAAGTCAGTGTTTTTTGGCAGATCATAGCCTTTGCAGTTTAGCGAGTGGTTTAAAAACCCCAACACAACCAAAACCACCTAAAACATTGGTAAAGCTGAAGAATGAGTGTGATTAATCTAAACTTAAGACTTTCATTAGTTTCTTGCTCTGCCTTGCCTGTTTATTTGTAGCTGAACAGCAGACCATTGTAACAGTGCAGAGGTCTGTAGAAACAGGGCTTCCTCCTGCAGCTTCCTGTTGAGCAGGAGCAACCACAAACTGCACTCTGCTGTTAAGTTGTGCGTAGCCCATCTTTACGTGTATCTCCCCTGACAGACCTTTATTGTGCACCTCGGGGTCAGCCACTGGATGCTGCTTTATTTCAGATCACGAAACTGATCCCTGTAGTCAGATTTGAAAGAACAGGCTATTGCCCAGTTCACATAGAGAAGCTCCAGCCCTAAGGGAGGCCAGCTTTGAGTCTGGGATCTCCAAGCAAGGTTTTATTACTCCTCATTTCCTCCAGAAACCTGCCTGAGCGACAAGGAAGCTGTTAAAAAATATTTTATCCACATTTTCTTTAAGGAATGTGGATTTGCCCAAAATGAAACATTCTAAGGAAGTGCAAACTTCCAACTTGTTTCCTGCCTTCTTACCTGGCAAATTTTCTGGAACTTCATGGCATCTTGCTTGAGGAAGTTTATTTGAGTTTGTGTCCCCCCAGGGCCTCCGCTCTACCATGCCACTGAAACAGGAGCCTGGCAGCAATGGTGCTGCTGGGAGATCTTGATGTCCTCCTGGCAGGAATGCCCTCAGAAGTTGATGACTTAAGGGGAAACAGGGAAACTGGAATTTGTAGAATGGCTCCTACAAGGAATGGTTTTTTCCTAAGGTTTAATTTCACTGCAGTTGATCCAGCTAGTAAATCCTCAGTTGTAAAATACACTGCAATGTTTAGAGACTGAAAGTTACTCAAATGACTTAACCTTCCCTCAACAAGTCATAGAATTTTCCAGAACTGGAATAGCCAGCTGCTCCTCTTTTGTTTAGGAAAGGGACATGTTTTTGTGTATTTTTTGTATCTTTCTGGTGGTACTTTTCTGTCTGGGGATGCTTTCTAGACACTGCAGATGTTACTACTTGGAGCTCAGTTTTAGAAGTCTTAGATATAACTAAAGAAGTTCTGATATAAAAACGTATAAATAAACCAATACTGGGGTTTATTTTTGAGGACAATTTGCAAAGATAATGCTGCTTGATGTTGCACTCGTATTTATGTCTTTATGTTATGTCTGCAAAAAGCTTATGCAGTTAGATCTTCCACAGGTTAGTTTTGGGTTTTGTTGGTAGATGTCTCAGGTATGATGACGTCAACCTTCTGTAAGCTTGTGTGGCCTGAGAAGTTTTGGAGCACTCCCAGTATTCAGTTGAACTGACAGATATATTCTTGAAACAAGAGATGTGTTGGATATTTTGGTTGTTGTTGTTGTTGTTGGTTTTTTTTTTCCCTTCTATAAATTTTAGGTAACTCAAACTAACAACATTTAACAAATTCGAGTTTGTAATGTTGGAATTAAGTGTTTTTTCATATGCACAGATAAACATTCGGGCAGGCTTTGTGGATTGTTACAATTAATACCAAATTTGCTTTTGTTGCAATTTTAAATAGTTTTTTTTTTTAATTTCTTACTTATGTGCAAAAATAAATGTACTCCTTCCCCTATTTCTCTGTATTTGGAATTGCATAGTGTTAGTCATTCTTGCTAGGAAGGTTAGAACTGTGAAATCCTGTTTTATTTCTCTAGCAAAATTGTAGGATTTGTGGAGAGAAACACCCCCTCCCCCCAAAAAAAAATCCCAACCCCAAAACAAAACAAAAATACTGAAAGAAAAATCCCATAGCAAAATCTATAATCTGTGAAAAGTATGTGGCTCTTCTTCTCACTGTAATTGCCCCACTAGTTTTTCAGATATTTTCAGAGGTCTTTAATTATTTAAAATTTATATGACATTTTACAATTGCTGTTATTTTATACTCTGAAAAATTGGTTACTTTCATGTCTGAAATCACAGAGAAATCATATGAACTAAATATTACATTCTTGCCACTGCTTTTATGCATTGCATGTTTAGCATCTAACTAAAATGCGAGTAGAAAGCTCATCTTGAAAGAGACTACTTAATTAAAAATTAAACGATGAATTAAAACTTAAATTATGCAAAACTAATAAGCTACGTTACCAAAACACACAATTAATTTGCTACAATATATGGAAAGAAAATGTTAGCATTTTCACTTTTGTTTCGTGTTTGCATTGCAGCCTGCACAGTCTGCTGTTTTGGAATTCCTCACCTTGAAATATTTGACGCATCTCAATTAAGATATAAATCAGTGATTTTTAGGTTGTGAGTTTTGCAAAACTCATCAGAGATTAAAACCTTGATAGTGCAAAGGAATCTGTTATAAAGTGGGGCGAATCCAATTATTTTTCAATTAGTGCAATATCGCTTCTGTGTATAAGATTCAAATCAGTGCATCGTATCACCTTGTGCAAATCGATAGAGTAAAAATGGACTTGTTGACAAAAATTGCTATTTAACCTATTGCTCTAATTCCATGGTATAACGGGTTTATTTTTTACTGGAATTGCTTTCAACTAATTGCAAATGCTGAGATTCTGCATACAGTAATTATGTGTGCTTACCTTTATAGAGACCAGACGAAACGTGCCTTTAAGTTCTGTGTTCCATTTAGCTGTTTAAAGGAGGTATTCCCTAAATCCTGTGTCAGAGACACAGGAAGGTATTTTCTTAGTAGATGTGGGGATGTGTTCCTATGTGTCTAAAATACTACAGTGGCTGAATACTAGACATGCTGCAAAGTACTCTGTGCTTTACTGTAACACAAGCAAAGGGAGACATTTTCAGTAGTATCTGCTGGTATTTTTCATTATTGTATTCTTCAGCCTGAGTAAAGCTTAGATGGCTGAGGGAAAGGAATTAGGGAATTAAAGAAAGCTCCATCTGATTAAGTTAATTATGATGCTTGATTCTAATACTTTATTATTGCTGTACACTGGAAGGTGGAACTACATTTACATTTGCATTTTTTTACATTTTAGTATTACATAGAATAACATTTGCTTCTAATGTTTCATATCAAATATCTTCAGCACTTTTCTCTCAGGTCTTGCTAATTTAGCCTTTGTTGCTATATAAGTAGTTGTTTCTCTGGCATTATAATTTAAAAGTTTACATTAAAAATAAAATCAATACAGGGATAAAAGCATGAAGAGTACAGCTAAAATAATTTATAATAGCTCTATTGGTGATGAAAATCTAAGGAATGAATATTGTGTATAATAAAGGCAATTACCTGAGCTGCTTATAAGGAAAAATACTGCTCTTGGTGTTGGGGGATGGAGGGAGGAGATCATGGAAGCAGTTACAGCTCTAATTTTCTGGGCTGAGCTATGTTAGCCCTGGCATAAATTGCAGCAGCCTAGAGGTACGTGTGCCATCTGAGGATTGCATTCTGCCCTGACATCTTTGTGAATGTGTCGCAGAGGTGTGGGGGAGAGAGAGCAAAGGCACTGGCGTCTGCTGGGGGTTTGCACGCACTGGGAGGTCTCAGATTTCTTCAGTCATCCTCTCACACGTCAAATACAGGCTTTGGTTGGTTTGCACAACTTAAAGTCCAGTGGAGTGGGTTGTGATAAGAAAACTGGCTTGGTATTTAACCTAGAGTGATTTTTCTTACTTCTGCATTTATCAGGTAAAAGTTCTCTCTTCAACAAAATGAAGTGTTTAATCTACTATCACAAAGAGTGAAACGTGAATAAAGATTGACTTGGACATAATCTTTCTAACTGCTCTTGATGGACATCTAAGGATTCAACTTAATTTAATTGAAATCTTAAACTCTGTCTTTTTGGGAAGCTCTTTTCTTTTATGTCCATGGTTAAGTGAGCAAGGCAATGACGTGCTCCCTTAACAACTGTTCAAGAATCATCGGGCTGATTGACTAATGTTTCTGCCCTTTTTATGCACTTCTGGTGTTCCATCATGGCTTTCTCCTTCTTGTGCATATAAGTGGATTTATCTGAATGATAATAAGCCAGATGGTTAGGTGGTAGGCCAGGTATTTTGAAGGTAAGCATATTCTTTGTCATAGAGCCATGTTAGCCAGGAGCTCTGCACCACATTTCAAATCCTTCAGCAGTCTCCCCAGGAGGTGGCAGCTGTAGAAGCCTAATGGATATCATCACCTTCAACTGTCAGCTCCTTTTTTCCTGTCTGTCATGACTGTTTACTTCTGATCATACCACTTGACATTTATCTGTCACAATAGAAAACCGAACCAGTGCAGGAGTAAAGGCGACACTGGGTTTACGGTTACTTCTTGTATCACAACAGGCAGCTGGCAACTCATTAACACCATGTGGAGTGTCAAGCATATAGTATATTAAATAAAATTAATGCCTACAGGCCCTGCAAATAAGGAGATGGCCATAACAGACAATGAAATTACATGAATGGTTGAAACAGGAATAGTAGAGGTGACAGATTTAAAAAAAAAGAAGGAAAAAAAAAGAAGGAAAAAAAAAGAAAAAAAAAAAAAAAAGGCAGGGGGCAGGGATGAGTCCGTAGGCCAAGGTTCCATGTGAACATGTCAAGCCTTTGACTGTCATTCCTTGTCATTTTCTTATTTACCCTCTGAAGAAGGACATGTGGCATGGGAGAGTTCTGCCAGGCATCTGGTGACTTACTGGAATCTCTGTGTTTGGCAGCAATAGTAGTATTAAGATCCTCAAAATATCCTCCCACATTTTCTTTACCCATTATTCAACAGTGAACATGAGTATGGAAGACTTGGGGCCAGTTGTGGTGATCCAGGGAGAATATGTTAGCTTGAGTATGGTCCTGAGAGTGATGAATAGCAAAGTGCTTTTCTTCATAAATAGCTAACATGGCTTTATGTAAAGCAGTCTTTGAGTCCTTTACTCAGATTCCCTGGAATAACCACTCTTCTTTTGTATAAGATGGGTTGTGTGGACCATTGGTCATATGTTTTGCTCTATTTGCAAATATTCCTCTATGTCTTCTGTAGTCTGTCACATGTAGTGAATGGTTTTGCTAAGCTATGGGCTTAATTTTGGCAGGTAAAACACCTGGGGCATGTGTATCTATTGACATGAAGCAATTTATGTAATTTGTATCATAAGAGATGTTTCATCCCAGATAATCTCAAATTTACAAAAAGTTTTTTACGGAGGTAAAACTTCTTAAAAAAGTAATCAATAATTTCAAATTAATTTTCTATTTCAGAATTTTTAAACATAAATTGACATTAGGATCCATTTACTTTACAAGAATTTTAGATCATATTAGTATTTATTTACCTAAATATGTTGGTTAGAGGTGTTCCAGTTGTTCTATAGACTACTAAAATACAGTCATGCATTGCAGGAAACATAGCAAATGGTGTCTAGAGGAAATGATTGATAGAATTTAGTGCAGAAAATGTCATTACATTCAAGAAATTTTTTACTCGCTGGATATTATAAACCACTGGATTTTCCTTTAATTTTAACAGGCAGATCCTGTAGACTGCAAATAAGCTATCTTTGGTCACTATTGGGACAATGCTGTGCCTACTAGTCGTACATTTTGGTTCAGGTGAATTCAACAGGCAAGAATTTACACAGCACATCGGTCTTTTATGCCATTAAGTTGATGGAAGCATGTTTAAAGAGAAAATGAAGAAAAAATATATATTTTTGTTAGTTTAACAAGCTGCTTTACAATTTCCCATAAGAAACAAGAAAAAAAAGGAGCACTATTCATTGTCATAATTAAATTGCTACAAAAATAATTGTGGACCAGTGTATTGTCTCATTAAAAGAAAAAAAAAAAGGTACCTGCTTTGATTTCATCTTTTGGCAGTTTATTTTATGCATTTATTGTTCATTAATTAGAGTTCCTACATATTTGCCCTTCTTGCCTGATTGCCTTTGCCTTTTATAGCTACGGCGAGCTTTCCTTGCCTTTGCATTTGAGATGAGCTGAGATAGCCACCTACAGTGATTGCGTCAGTTCTCTTCATAATTTTTATTAATCCTCACTGAGGATTTTTCCCCCCTAATGAAAGCAGAGGTCTCCTTTATTTCATTTACTTTTTTCATGTTCTCAGGATCATCTATCATTCTGGATATTTTCTTATATCTGTTCTCCACTTCCTCAAGGTGGCTGGGATCTGTTTTGTATGTGTGGCCCTGCTAGAGCCATGCATACTGCTAGAATAATGCTCTGTGACTCATAAATGACAAAAAGGTCAGGTTTTCAAAGGCTGCAGGGCAATCAGGCTGACCCAGCTACTGTTGTGGGCTGGCCAGCTTGCTGACAGTGGAGCAGTTGAAGTGACATGCAGGTGGCATAGGGGCATTGCTGCCTTTTCTGGTATAGCCATAAGATTTGGGGGATCTGATGATGATTATGACGGTGCAGCTACTGTTTTGTTGTATTTACTGTGCTGTCAGAGAACAACCACCAGTATGTAATAAAGTGAAATAGGTGGGTCTTGTAGTTAAAGCTTGTAAAAAACTCCTAATGTGTAACTTCTAAACACGTTACGTATAGCTGGAAGAGGTAAAGCAGCTGCAGGTCAGAATGCAGAATGGAAATAGTGAGTTGTTTTAATTTTTCATTTAAATGACACATAATAAATAAAAAAGTAAGTGCCCATAAACTAGAAAGAGGATTAAAAAGCACTAAGTTTTTTTTTAGTATTTGATCAGATTACTTAATGTGTTGCTCTATTTATTTTATTAACAGATCAAAGGGGATACTTAGCGAGCTTTGAGCAGTTTGTAAGCATTTGTGTTCAAAATTTTATTGCATTGTTACACGGACAGTATTCTTTTATTCTGGGATAATGAGGAAAGGCAAAATCCTATCTTGCATCAAGCATAAATAAAAAAAAAAATTGATAGACGCATCTGATCACTATGTATTTTTTCATTTATCTATGTAGAATTGCCAAAGAGCTGGTGTAGGTGGCCTGTCTGTGGCCTTTCTCTCTGCTCAAAGGAATGTGTTTAGGTTACCAAAAGTCACTGAGATGTTCTGGGCAGCACAGACCCTGCTTTGTGGTGACTTTATCCAGTAAATGGCACAGGAGGCAGCAGCCAGTGTTTCTTACTGTAGGGAGCAGCGTGATGCTCAGGGCTGTTGATCACCACAGGACCCTATTTCACTCTTCTTTGTCTTACCCTATTCCTGGGCAGTGTCGGTGCCTCCATCTGAACATGGCTCATGGGATTTCTGTCTACCCCATGCCAGCAGTGGGGCAGCCGTTCTGGTGCCCACTGGGCCTTAATGGGGGCTCTGCTCCCTCTGCTGCTCCCCAGGAACAGGCTGAGACCCAGGGGTGGGCTGGCAGAGCCTGAAGGCAGAGGGTTCTGCCTCCTGTGTTACAACGTGCCTGGCTCTAACCATGAGGGCCTTCTGTGTTCGAGTTTGTGGTGCCAACAACATCCTGCCATGTTCACTAGAAGTCTCCTGATAGTATGTACTTAGGTAAGAATCCTGAAAAGATCGCTTTTTGGGATGGGGGATATTCATAGTGATCTCCACCCCTGTACCGAGTGCTAGAAGGCTCACAGTGCTGCAGGAGGCACGGGAATAGATGGTTTTGGCTGGGGGTTGAGTGGCTGCTGGGGCAGGCAGGTTTCGTGTGATGGCTGAACACCCCCGGCAGCTTCAGACCTTTCCTTGTCCATGGTGTGAGGGTGTGATCGCTGCAGGAGCAGTGCTTGGTTGGTATTTGATGTTTTTTTGGCCTTGGGGCGTGTCACTTCAGGGAGTGGAAAGGAGGGGCTGTGTTTTGTACTACGCTGGGTCACCCTCTTGTCCCATGTGGGTTGGGAATCTCCTGGGAGAGCACTTTGCACTGGCCACCCTTCATGATCTCAGTCTTGGCAAAGCCATGAGCATCCATGCCATCACATACGTGTTCCAATTGATTTGGAAGTAAATTCAGAATTAAGAGTGTCTAATTTCATTAGGTAAGTTACAGATATCCCAGGAGTGGATTCGTAAGCCATAAGACCGGTAAGATGATTTCTCCTCTCCTTTAAAGAACCTTCTTAAGCTCAAGTGGACAGTGATTTCTTGGTAATCTGGCAGAGACCATTTTACCTGAGTGCCTGGATCCAGGCTGAGCGCTACAACCTGCTTTCCCCCTTGGTGGTAGCTCTGTAGGAAAGGGAGACCAACTGGAGAGGCAGCATCAACTGTGAAAGCATCCATAATGTCAGAAAGAAATTTCTCTTTACCACATCCCAATATTTTTCTGTTAATGGAAGCTGAGATAAATATGCTTGCTTGTGTTATTGGTGTTTGGTAGATCTACAATATTCATTGCATTATTTTCCTGGTTTTGTGTTACTGTGAGAAGATAATCTCATTTAAAATTTCCTTTTGTTTGTTAAAAAACTTTATTAAAAATAAAATTCTAACAGTTCTTGAGCAGATTTCTCTCATCCTGCTGTCTTTGATCCAGTTTATCTGGAGAAGGACCAGCACAATTTAGTTTTTCTTTCTGTCCTTCTCTTCTGGTTGCCCACATAATTTTACAAGAATAATTATTTCTAGTGATGCTTTATTGACAAGTTGTTTGAAAACTGAACCAATGCCATACTTCTCATAGCTGTTTGCTTCATTAATTTGTATGATATAAAAAATCAATTTGTAAATGTTTAATTAGATGTAGATAAAGATAAATGGTGAGTAGAAATACACGTAGGTATAAAAAGTTTGAAATGCATTTAGTGGATGTGTCTTTCCATCCCTGAAGTTCATTGAATAAAAATGTAAATCAGTGTAGCTAAATCCTACTGCTAAATGCAGTTGTACTTGTTTTTTTTTTTTTTTTCTTTAAGTAAGCGCTGAAAGCATGAAGGTACAGGATTTAAGTGGATTTTTGTTCCAAAAAGAAATACTCTCCGTTTTGAGGAATACTTTTATTAGGCTAACTGTTGTATCCTTGACAATATGCATGTACATTTTAAAGCTGTTTTGAAATAGAGCATTTTCTAATTTGGTAATGAATAGCACTGCAGGGTCTTACATACTGCTTTGATTCAATTTTGGGAAATGGGAGCTAACCACTTCAGGTATTTTAAAGCACATTGTATTCTTTGGAGTTGCATAATATAAACCAGTGTCAGTAGATTTTCTGAATGCCTGAATCTGTCCTTTTGAAGGCGTTTGCTATTTGTTTCAAAATAGAAGGGTTGCTGCAGAGGCACCTGGGCTTGCGAGGAAGAAAAGGGATGCTGACACCTGGCAGATAGTTTCCTGGCGACATAACGGGGTCTAAAATATTGAGGTGGACAGTGCTTCTTTGAGGTAGCGCGCGCTCCATGCTGTGCCGCATGCTTTAGAGCTACGCCTGACTTTTGCCTGCGACAGCTCCGGCGCTGTGAGCGATCAGAGGCGCGCGTCGCTTCAGGTGTGCTCCCGGAGCCTGCAAAGAATCAAAGCATCTTGGCCGGGCGGCAGTCTGCCCGATGACCTTTTTCGCGTGGAGCTCGATGATGGGTTGTGAAGGGGAGAGCTGGTTACAGTCAGGACTGGGGGGACCTGCCGTGGCGTGACGGCAGGTTCAAATCAAACCCAATAGTTGCTTCTTGTACTTTCTTCCCATGTCCTGCCAGCTTGCTGTATGGCTGCCACAACGGTAACCCTGTGAGTGGCTTGATTGGTGAGGATTTACATGTGTGCTAATTAGAGTGGAATAAATGATTGGCTGTTTGCTGCATCGCCATAAAGGGTGCCCAGATGTACACACTACGTGAACATAATGTGCACGGGCATGGCGCATCAAAGTTTGTCAGCTGCATTACCTCAGCAGGCTTAGGGCCTGTCGGAGAGCATTTGCTGATAATTGTCCCCTATGATTTAGTGTCTGACTTGGTGAAAGTGAAGGACCTCAAAGTACTGTCTTGGCAAGGGAATTTCTGATCGTTTAACAAAAGTAATAAATGAGCTAAAATCTGTCAAATGAGGTTGAAAAAAATAAATTTAGAGCTGTAAGCAAGCAGTCTTAACTGAAGAATTCTGCGTGCTTGGAAATAGTTCGGAACATAACACTAACTAAGCATCAAATTAGCTGCCGCAATTAACAATAGACACTGAACAGAGTGTTTAATTACGCTTAATTTGTTGTGATACAGCACAAGTCTTCAGTTATGAAAATCCCCCAGATGCCCAAGTATCCCCTGTATAGCTAAAATGCACTAAACTTTGCACACTTGGCTAATTTACCAAAGAAAATACAGAACATTCATTTTTATTTTAAAAACCTGCTTTAGATGAAGAAAAAAAAATTATGTTTAGAAATGATCATTCTTTTCAAATCTGTCTTAAATGAAAAAAAAAAATCTGGGCTATATATTTTTTCATGAAAATATATAATTAAGACAAAACCCACACATATCTATTTATGCACAAAAATCGGTGATATCTGATTACTTTGACAAGTAATTTTGTACTTACATGTTCACAATATTGATAATGTATTAATGTACAATGATTAAATGGTTAAGCTGCCATATTAAAGTTATGAGCAGGAACATTTATCCAGCATAGCTAAGCAGGAACGAAGACTGTCCATTTACAGATGGCATTATTCAATCTCCGAACTGCTCAAAGGTGTTAGCATTACAGCATTGATTCTGAGCACTGATACTGCACCTCACTCCAATGACCCAATAGAGTTAAGTGATAAGGTTAAGTTAATTACTGTATCTGTGCTATACAGCTTCCACATGATTACTGCTGAGAAAGATAGTGATTCTTCTTGCTTTAATTAAGCAAAAGAGAATGAAAAGATATAATTGGTTTTTATAATAATCCTGTCTTATATCACTATCAACAAGCGTCATGCATTTTTCTACAACTTTGTTGCAAGAATTCCTAGCAGCAAAATTTAAACAGTAGAATGTTGAAGTAAATTATTTAAATCCCTATCCTAAAACACAGTGTCAGCTAAAGAATTAAATAGTTAATAGCTGTACTAGTACTTCTGTAGCACCAAAGCGCCTGTGACAGTAAATTGTGTACAGGTATGAAAAATCCATATTTGACAGTTAAAGACCATCTGCTATTTTTCTGTATTTACATTATTTCATTATTATATTTTAATAAATGCTTTATTTTTGTTTCTAATAATGTATCAAACTGCAGTACCGTGGCTTTAATGTTGTTTTGTGAACAAGAGTTTAATAGTGTTTTATTTTAAATTTGCTTATTGGTTGTCAAAAATTGTTGCCTTTGATTTGAAGGTGAAAGGGAGTTCTAAAGGGTTCAGATATGAAGCCCAAGCAGTCTCCTGTAGGATAATACTCTTTTTTTTTTCTTCTAGTCATGCATGTAATAAAATATATGTATATTGTAAGGTATGCAAAAACAGTTTTACACTGAAAATAATGAATACAGATGAAAGCTGGCAGTGAAAGAAGAGGGGGAGATAGTAGGTAGGTTTTAGTCCTTCAGGTGTTAAGCCCTGGTTCTGTGAACTGTTCTGCATAGGCAATCCCATATCTACATAGTCTCTGTATTGAGCTCTGCTAACTCTCACAATTTCCAAAGGTTTGCCCATGCAGGCAAGATTATTTTACCATATCTTTGCTTATGTAAGTAACCTCTCAACAACTGCTTCAGTTTCTTACCATTTTCCTAAATGCTACCTCCCTAGCAGGAAGGGAACACATGTTGACTTTCATTGTTGCTGCATTACACAGATGCAAGGGTGTTAGTGGTTAGTGAGCTGCAGATTTCTGCTTTCTCGTTGTGTTTTGGTTTTTAAATAGAACTGTGATGTGTCAAATTCATTGTATCAGGAGTACTGATAGAGATCGTTAGATTAAAAATAGCAGAGTGGTCCTGTTTTCTAATTTTTCTCTACCTGTGGGAAAGGAAAGCTTTTTATTCCTTATCCTGTAAATAGGTACGACTTTAAAACTTCATTGAACAAAAAAAAAAATTGGAAAAAGAGGTTCCATGCTGCATGTACAATTTTTTAGCAAAGTATTTAGTAGTCCAGGACAAGATGTATATTCTTTACTAAGTACTATGAATATATTTTAATATTATTCTTTTATTCACAATAGTAAAGTTTTATCTCCTTAGCAATGATTTGTTGCAAATAGGATGCACTGAGATTAAAATTGTGGTGCTGGAGATTTTAAAAGCTGCTTGGTACTCTGTCTGCCTACGGACAACCTCCTCCTATTTTGTAGCTACACAGAATTAATTGGATAGTGTTCCGTTTCCATAGAAGACTTGTATGCAATGGTATGCAGTTCAAACCATACTTCTTTTTCTCTGTAATTCTAATTTCTTCTTCTTGACAAAAACATTTCCTTGAAGGAATAAATTCTTAGTATTCTAAGTAAGAGAAAAAACAACTATGTCCAATGTTTGCAGATTTTTTTTTTATAGCAAGTGTGTTTAGATGCTTGTTTTGTGTTTATGAAAACACTGTAGAGCTACTGTTGCAGAACCTATATATGAATAGAAAGAATCTTGTGTGTAGGGATTTATGGCTGCCATGCAAGGAGATGAAGGGAAGAAAGAGGGAGAGGTATTCCAAATTATCAAACTCTAATGTTCATAGATAATTTCAGAGTAGTTAAGGGTCTTGTTCGGAAGGAAAACACTAGGACTTGGATGAGAATAGGGTATGAAGGTATGAAGTAACATGAAGAGTGTTTTAAGAAATCTATTTGATTTTGTTTCTAGTTAATTCCATGAATTTGAAAATCTCAGTCACAGGATTTATTGGTCCTTTTCTTCCATTACCTCTCTAATGGTCTCTGCTCTCTCATTCTCAGAAGAGAAAACTGAAGTAAATAATCACTCCTAATTTAGGAGATATACTAAAGGATGTACTTTAAAATTATAGATGTGGCTCAGTCAATATTAAGGATTGGATGGGTTGGCAGAGAAGATCCTGAACAATCAGGGTGTTTTGTGGCTTGGGGGTCCCTGTATTTTCTTGTTCAGTGGGTGAACTGAGGATTTCCAGCTCTTTGCCTGTCAACCTGATGTCTTTTGTCAGCTCTGTAGTCAGTTTTTTAAAAGGCTCTTGACATTTATTGCAAACAGATGCAATGACAATTGAAACGTTTTCTTCTCATTCTTTTGTCTTAATAAATATATTCATCTGGAAAGCAAAATCTCTTTTTCTCCTCACTTGAGTGTTATAGTTTGCATTGGTGATGGGAAAGTAAAGCAATTGTGCAGAAAATGAAAAAGCATTTTATGAGAAAGAATGCTCTGAGAATTTCTGATTTCTCCATGTACAGTAAATATTTTGAAATGTAAAGAACATCCCAACTTCTGAATTCTTATTAAGTCTTCAGATAACGTAAGCACAGATACATAAGGCAGACATTACGTGTTTCATAATGATATCTGCTCTCTTGCTGTTTGATTGCACAGACAATTTGACAGTGATGGACATTACTCATGCTTAATTATTTTTAAAAACATTTCTGACATTTAATGACTCTTAGGAAGAGAAATGAACAGGGGACAATTTCAGTCTTCACGACAACTGAGCATCGGTGTCCCTTCAGTACTTTGACATGCAGTGTAATACAGCAGAGCTAACAGCTGTGAGTAAGCAGAGCTCATATAGCATTTCTTTCCTGACGTATGATGGGTTAGCACTGTGTAATAATAACAATATTCTTTAGTTATGTGCTTCTTAATGTATCAAGATGTTTACATATTTCAGCTGAGGTGGTGCTTATTTCATTAGGTCACATTGAGCAAAAGCAGCTTGTAAAGTTGCTTTCATATGTCAAAGTAATGATAAAATGAGTTTGAGGCCTTTATGATCAAGAACATTTTCTGCCTCTTTTTAATGATATAGAATAGTAATGACCTGCAGTTTCATTTATTCTTGGAAAAAGTATAATTGCAAAAATTAACTTGTCATACACCACAGCTCAGCAAAGTTACTTTCCTATAAGTCTGTGGTCACAGTATGTTTTTTTGCAATTCAGCATCTGGCTCTGTGGGGTACCGATGGCTTCTATGAAGTAAAGTACCAGGGTGAGCAATTAAATGTAAAATGACAGCATAAAATATGATCATTACGGTTATACAAAAGACACATTTATGAATTTTGCAGATAACTGTCATTTTTTCTACTCATATTTGCTCTTTCTTTGTTAGCTTAATATTTCTCGTGCAATTCATTTTTTCTTCTTCTAAAAAGTGAACAATGCCTTTTTAATTATCCTGACGCTTGTTTGTGTCTTTCTTATTTGTCACATTTGAAGGCTAATGATAACTCTTTCACTTTGTTCTGACACTATACTTTCAACTTCATTTCAAAATCAAGGACTATTTTTTAAATTAACACGAAGGTTGCATGATTAGGCTAGAATTTCTTATGGAAATCAGTTTGTGTAGTGTTGATCAGATAATGTGCTGCACCTGAAAGAAAGATTATCTGTGTTCAATTCTCAGGGGCTAGCAGGCAATGTTTTGAAGTGTGCTTTTTGAATTTAGCTTGTGTTTTGTCATTGAAGAGAGAAGATTGGTGGTGATAGAAGTTATTTAAGCCGTATTAGATATCAAAAATACTGTATAGATCTTTCTCTGTGTGGTTTCTTTGCAAATATCTGTTTCTGTCCTAGAATAAGAATCCTTTCTGTAGTTTATATTTTTTGCTATTTTGGGTGTCACATTCGGAAGAGATATATATATAGATATACACACACTATATATATATAGATATACACACACTATATATATGTAATTGTATAAGATACTGATAATGATATTACTTTCTACCAATATCTTTTGGTTATAGTGAAGAAAAGGGGAAAAAAAAAAGGAAAATGACCACAAAACTCTTAACATTCCAGAGAATCCTAGTAATGCAAATCCATTATATTTCTGTTCTATGCTCTCACTTTTTCATCAAGCGCTCTTACTGGTTTCTCCTGCTACCACAAAGGACACTGCAGCAATACACAGCTTTATGTGCAATTTCCAAAACCCTGGCACCCAGCAAAGGTCTGGGGAGCGAAAGTTCTTCCATCCTCTTTCCCACAGAAGTCATAACCTACTTCCAAAACCTCATTAAGGGTGGCAGTCATCAAGATTGCTGAGCATAAGGTATCTGTTCACTGTGTATTTAAAAAAATAGCAAAACCTAGCACTAATGAGTAATTATTTACGTTTGTTCTCTCTAGAAAGCGAGGTCCTCTTCCCTTCCTTTTCTCCCATACTAGCTTTTCTTAAATGCATGTATCACCCTGGAGAGCATGTGCCTTGTAAAAAGTACCAAATGCTATTTAAATGTCTGAATGGGAGAGGCAGTGTTTGTCTTGGAAGTCCCTTTCTTCCCAGCTGCCTTTGACAGGGAGGATTAACGGAGACCCCTGGTATTCAGGAGAGGAGGGGCAGTGGAGTTTGGGTAGAGGTGGCTGGGCTGCAGTCCAGCCATCACCTGGGGAAGGTCCCTTCACCACCACAGGTCAGGAGGAGGCAGAATCCCATTATGTTCAATGGGAAATGTGAGATGGTTTAAGCAGCCCTCCCCTCAATTAAATTGATGGCACAGTAACCTGGCATTGATTCCCTGGTGATAAGGGAGATGACCCCACTTAAGACTGTGGAGAAAAAAATGATAGGAGCAGAGACTGTAGTTCTCAGTCAGCATTATGCGTAGAAATGGATGGTACACAGAATTTAAAGGGCTAGGTAACTCAAACTGGAAATACTTGCTTCACTGAGACCTTCCCTGTTACAAAAACTCTTCAATGTTGACTGGCTTTTAAGTAGCAATTTGAGATGGAGATGGAGATTTAAGAGTCTTGGAGCATTTCTATTTAGAGCACCTATTGTGTAATCTCCACAGTCCCGTAGCGTAGAGAAAGGTTTGTGATAAAAAGAATTGGAAATTAAAAGGGATAATATCTGTGGCAGACAGTCTCAAGGGGATTCAGTATCTCTCAAGCAAGTATGATTCCAATATAAGCTCCTCAACTGAAAATGTTATTAGGTACAAATAAGAGCTAATTTTTTACAGTTTATGTCTCTGGGAATATGAAATGGAAAACAGGTGAAGAGTCAGAATTAATTAAGAGAGAGGAGGAGAGCTAGCTATCCTAGCATCCTTTAAAATCTAAAATGCTGTGAATACCAAAGAAGTGTTGTGGTAAAGACAGTGCTGTGAAGAGGAAGAAGTGGGATTGCTGTAGCTGGGTAACCCTCATAGGTTTGGAAAACTTCTCTGTAATGTGCAAAGCTGTTTTCTTTATGGTGTGGGTTTAGGTACTCAGCTTGGGGTAGATTAAAAGTCCTTAGAAAAAAAGTGTTTTGATTATTACTATGAGGGTATATTATAAAGGTGGATTTGTTATCTAAGCACCATACAACCATGTAATAGCTCCTTGAATGTTTGGGAGAGGTCTGATAACGCCATGGAGGAAGCAGCTCCTGTAAGAAAATTGTTCCCTGGTTTCTAAATTACAGATTAGCTGTTGTATAAAGTGTTGCTCAGAGTGGTTGCTATTTGAAAAGAAACTGTTTGTCTGTAGTAACATGGCACAACAACTGATAAAAACTCCAGAGAAAATGTCATAAAAAGAAGCAAAAAAAATTTCCTGTGGTGTAAGCAACCGATTTTGTGCTAATCTGAACTTGGACAATATTGCTATGTAATACTACAGTATACTCTTTCAACTGCTATCTTCTTCACTGACATAGCTTTTATTAAGGAAAAATAAATTGTTAACTTTTATGGTGCCTCAGAAGTCTTAACCAAGTGTAACTGATACAGGCATGTCTACAGAAGTGCCTTTAGCCCAGTAGATTTAAAAGGTGTGAACTTGTCTGTTCATCTCTGTGAGGTGTTAATTCAGATGCCCAATGATGATGGTTTAAATGTCAATATTGTTAACTGCTCTGTTATTCATGGGCATGAAAGGAGAGGGAAGACAGACTCTTCTGCACAATTAACTGAACTGACATCTCTCTTTGGTTCCACAAAACTTAGCCGTTGGAAGATTCTGTCTCCTGTATTTTCTTTCCACATTTCAGGAAGAGTGAAGCATAAGCTGCCTTGCAAGGGCCATCAGTGTATGTGATTTTCTGACAGGCATCATCCGTTAACAGCACCGTTATCTACTTAGAGAAATGCTTTAATTAGGTGACTTGCAAAATAAGCTCTGCCTATGTAGTGGGTTTGCAGAGAGACTTTGAGAACCTGCTCTCTCCTTCCTTTTAACATGAGTGCCAGTTGCTAAAAAGATGAGGCCAAAAAATAATACCTTTAGAGTACACATTTTATTCCCTTCTGACTTTAGTTTATTTATATTTTTTAAATCCAATACATTTCTGGCTAAACACATAGAAGCTTGCATCATTCTCTTGCCTAGGAACTTACCTCCTTGAAGAGCACATGTTGTTGAGTAGGTGTAATGGACCTCATCATTTAACTTTGAAAAGACAAGAATATTGCAAGTATGGCCTTTTTATATTGTTATAGAGAAGTTAAATGTTTACTATAAGTCTTTTACTTTTCATTTTCTGTTTTCAAAAACTTCCACTGTCCAAGAGAAAATATACGTTAAAGACAGCCACTGCCTCTGCATCTCCTGCACAAATGAAAATGGCATAATTCCAAGGTTTGCAGTGTTGTATATAAAAGGAGAATTACTGTACTGCACACAGAATATATCAGCTTAGGAGAATCTGACCATAATGAGGAAGGAAAATCAAAGAAGTCGCGAAGTTCAAAGAGTGAAAACCATGTGCTAAATAGTGCTGTTGGATGTCTTGCATTTTTTCATCTGCCACATTGCTTATAAGCTACCTGAAATGTGGGGCTCTGGAAGAATAATATTTGAAATGTTTTGTTTTGTTAGTACTGGTATAAGCAAGTAGGGGAAAGGAAGATATGATGGTATTTTTAAAGCATTTGAAGTTAACAGACATGCCATGAAGTTTATTACCCCAGTATAAAGAGAGTCCTGCCATGGGTAAAGATGTCCAAGTCTTGAAATATTTAATTGCCAACATGGCAATGGCCCCATTCACTTTGGTCATTTGAGGATTTCCCTCTTCTTGGAATATTCACTACTACCAAAAAAAAAGGCTAAATTATTTTATTTTTCATTTGATAAATGAGAGGAAAGTAATTACTGCTTATGATTATGGAACATACCTTGTGTTTAAGATCTCTGTTTAGTGTTCAAACAGCTTTTTAAAGGAATCTTCAGTTCAGAAGAATCTAGGTAGGTTAAAAACGACTGCTAACACAGTCTTCTAGCCTCCAATAAGCAAATGTAGTTCTGTCTCAAGTATACCTGCATTTGTGCTTATTATGAACACTTCTCTATCACTGGCCAAAGCTGTCTAAGTGAATAGATTAATGAATGATAGCATATGTTTTGGCCATGTAGAATGTAGACATGAGTAAGGGAAGATTTTGTATAAGTTTATTAAATTAGTTCAGCTCTAACAAAGGTGACTTGGAAGGTGTAAGCTCCTAACAGTTGTGTTGGCTCAGCTGATGGTCTGTTCATATCTTAGTGCTTTAGGTTATCAGTTAGGTTTGGTGTGGTTGCACCTGTGTTAGAGAAACTATTCTGAAAGGCAAGAAGGCACAGCCTTTGCCACAAGGAGTTTGCAATTTAACAGACAGACAAATTAGATGCCAAGAATAACCTGTGCCCATGTAACAGGTTAAAGCCCTTACAAATTAGTGCCCTGGACTGCTGTCAAAGCACACGTGTGATCGGCTCTTGTATACTTAAATTCCAGCAGCTAAGAATGGCAAAAAGAATCCTATTTTTCATGGTGGTTTCAGTTATTGCCAGAGAAGATGACGATGCTGCAAACATAGCCTAGCTGTTCCCCCATACTGCTTTTTAATCAAGAAATTCTACAGATGAATGATGATAATGGAGGATAGTGCAAAATGCCAACTGTCTTGTCCATTTTGCACGTGACAGTGGTGTCTGGTACAGTGGTGTTTCATTAGGAAGGACGGCCCTGTGCTCTGATATTTGTAGTGTGTGGGCTGGGGGCATCCACTCATTAATGAAGCACTGAGAGCAGCTCCACCTTAACATTCAGTGTAGCAGGGCTGTGAAGGTGTATAAGGCTTCTTGTGGAACTGAGAGCCAATTCTGGGTAGAGCCAGGACGCGATTGGATGTTTTAATTTCTTTGCCTTGCAAATGAAGGAAATGAAAATATTAAACTTGAATGACATGCTATTTTAATGCTATGCAATGTATGAATAAAAGAAATGTTTTCATGCATGGACATAAAGGATTTTTGTTCTGGTTGCTGTTGCGCGTTTATAGCTGGGCAAGTTTCTACCTCACTGAATTTATGTTCTGAGAAAGACTGGAATAAAGTAAATGCTGAATTTTTAGATTGTAGCCCTACAGCTGTAGATACTGTTCCTTTCTTTTTGATAGATGTCACCACTATTCTTTATCATCTAGTATATATTTATAATGTGATAAAGTGCGTGTTACAGTTAAACATACCTGGCCTGCCTGTTTTCAAGTGCCTTGAGAATTCCTATTAAATGATTCTTCTTTTTGTTTTAATAATTTGGAATTAAATTTTCTGGATTTTGATACCTGTTTTAATTTGAAATGTGTGTATCTGTTTTACACAGACTTATTTTTTTAAGTGAGTTTAAAAAAAGTTTAAAAACTTTTTTAAGGTGAAATGAAAATAAGTCTGAAACATACTGGAAGTTTTGTAACTATCAAGCAAGATGCTTATGGACAGTGCAATGGGTTGTGATTTCAAAGGTAATCTTGCTTTTGGGAGTTTCCTAAGCACTAGGTGCCTGAACTTATAACCTTATTAATGTCATTTAAGGTGCTTTTTGGTTTGTATTTGCACAATAGCTGTGTGATAATGTCATTACAGAGTAATAGGTTCTAAGAGTGAATGATCAAATTTTGTGAGTATTCTCCATAGCTTTTTTTTTGTTGGCACAGTCAATATTTTTTGTTGTTTTAACAGTGAATGTGTAAAGAATTGTGTCAAAAACATTCAGCTGAAGGCATTGCAGAAACAGGATATACCTTCAAGTATAGTAAAAAGGCTTAGTCCAGTGGGGTGATGCAGCACCACAGCACTCTGGATCTTTAGTAAAGAACTGTAATCTGCTTCTGCTATAATAAGAAATATGATCATGCTGTCATGATTGGTGAGGCTGTAAAGACCAGACAGGGTGTGGTCCAGTACAGAAAACCGAGGATTTTTGATTCCATAGATTATGTCATAATCCTCAGTTGTGCTTTGTATTTCAAATTAATATTCTGGTTTCAAGATCTCATGTTTTAGTAAGACTCTGGAGTTGCACACACTGCAGTGGTAAGTAGTCTAAGGGCAGGAGGAATTTAGAGCCAACAGTGAGTTTAACTTCAGGCCAGCAAGGTAAAACCCATGCTAATAGAAAGGAGGGAGCTTGTTAGACACACAGGAATGGAACAACCACTGAGTTACAATTAAAGTGCTGTTGGCTCGTTTAAGGATGGAGGCATCTGTCAACCAGTCTTCTGTTTGAAAGCCCTGAGAAATCATACAAAATAAACTGTCCCTCGTTAACTTGATTTGTGCTCTTTCTGTGAGAGATGTGTTTTCCTTGTTTGTGTGAGACAGAATGATCTGATTCCCTCTATGCATAGCTCGAATATTGTAAAATTGCATATCTGATTTAGGATAAAATAAACCTTTTCCAATTAATAAACCTGTGAATAGGTCAACTTCAAAGACAGCATCATAAAACACCCACAAGTGGCCATTAAATATTTATGGACCAAGCATTTGTTAGAATTATCAATGGGTATCATAGATTTGAAAGGCTGTATCCCCGTGAATAAATGACGATATTTGTAACCACTTTATAATTAAGGATACTTTTAAACTAGACTTCTGGTACTTTCTTTGTGAGTATTAAAAGTGTTGGAGCTGTACAGTGTGGTCTTCCTGGTAGGGTAGTGTCAATACAGGAGTGTCATAAAAAGAAAGAAAAGCTAATGTCTTGTGGACAATAGAAAAGAAATTAGTAGAGGGAATGAACACCCAAGGGAGGCAACAGCCCAGCTCCAACTAAAACATCAGGCACTT
This sequence comes from Phylloscopus collybita, assembly GCA_027886175.1. Classification (NCBI taxonomy): domain Eukaryota; kingdom Metazoa; phylum Chordata; class Aves; order Passeriformes; family Phylloscopidae; genus Phylloscopus; species Phylloscopus collybita. Next base: position 58,451,472 of record JAJNNQ010000075.1, read on the forward strand.
CTGTAATTTCTTTGAATTGCTTGGACTTCAAATCTTTGGACTTAAGTTTGGAGACAGGTTCTAGCTATTGGCTTTCTTTTAAGGCTATTATTTGTAGTGTAGCTAGTGACCTAGGACTTCATAAAAATCAGGCATGGGATCAAAATAGTATAAACCAAAACATGCATTTTCTAAAGCAGAGATCTTTTATGATCACAGCCTTGGAAGGGCTGTGAAACTAAAGCTGATCTGAACTTGTGTAGTTGCCAGAATTTAGTGTGGATGGCCAAGTGAGAAGTGTTTGTGATGCAGGTGAGTCAAGAGTGTATGGGGAAGGGGCACAAGAAAGAGCTCAAGTACCTTGTGAAATGCTGGACTTTCTGAAGGTGCTACCTTTGGAATCTCAGGTTCCTCATTTGAGGATATGACTGCATTAGCAGCAACGCTGAGGAATGATTGGGTTGGCTTCAGGCTTCTGCCAATGACATAAATAAAGTAAGACTCTTGTTGGCTTTGGAAGTTCCACTTGAATATGAGGAAGAACTTCTTTACTGTGCAGATGACTGCACACTGGTTGTAGAGTCTCTCTCACTGGAGGAGATATTAAAGAGCTGTTTGGATGCAATCCTGTGCCGTATGCTCTAGGATAACCCTGCCTGAGCCAGCAGGTTGGACCGGATGACCGACTGTAGTCCCTTCCAACATGACCCATTCCGTGATCCAGTCTTTAAAATCCTGGTGTCTGGTGAACAGTAACTGTGGGCTTGTCCTCCCTGCTATAAAGCATTGTTCTGTCATTGTTGAAGAGGCATGTCTAGGTTTTGGGAATCAGGGCATGTATATGCTTCTAAGTATTTTCACCATTGTCTCAGTATAATGTCTCCACTTGTTTGAATGTTGTGCAGTGCCTGTATACGTATGTGTATTTATATATACGTATTTATATAATAAATTATAAATAAATTAAAATGACCAAATTTCTCTTCTCTTTTATAAACTAGGCAGTTTGACAAATTAATTATCTCCAAACTATTTTGACTCTTAAAAAAGTCTTTTTTTTTCCAGCATAAAAAAGGAAATAGTTACGATGTTGCCTTTTACATCTCCTGGAAATAGCAGAAGTTTTAGGAAGGGGCGGTTTCTTTTTGTATTGTTTTAGTCTCATGTCTGAACCCTGGGATGCAGCAAGCTTAGTTGCCTCCTTTTTATTTAGTGGTGTGTGCTCATCCTTTTTTGTCATCACACTCTGGTTTTCATGTTCCACTTAGGGATTTTTTTTTTTTAAATTTTCCCTCCTTATTTTCTTCTTGAATGTATATTCTTCTTAACTGTTTCTTTGTTTTGTCAATAGAGTATAAGCTCACCATTGATTGCAGGTAGACCTTTTTAAATTGTAGTGGAAGTGCCAAGCAGAGGTTATATTGCTCTTATTACTGTTTGTACAAAGTGTTCTTTGGAAACAGTGGTGTATGCTATCAGATATTCACCAGCTCTAGGAAAAAATACTAAGCTAAATGTATGCTGAACAATATGGTTAATATGAGGAAAGATAGGAAAAAGTATTTAAGTCTTTATTTGTCCCTTCTGAATATTAGGTGTTTAGTAAGGTTGTACAGTTAAAAAAAGTTTCTACTTTAAATTGTTTGTGTCGAGGTTCTTGCATTTCTATAATAATAATTCTTCGAAGTTGAGTGGCTTTTAATAAATCAAGAATGCATAACAAGGGGTATGGTAGAGAACTCTGGATTTTTTTACCCATAGGTACCGGGATATAAAATTATTTCAGTTTTCTGTATATGTTAGTGAATCATTAGTAGTACAGCATTTTAACTGTAGCAATACCAACATACCAGTGAGCTCAGACCTTTGCATTAGGGGCAGTACAAATTACATGGTGTCCTTGTAACCGTAACACAGTAGGTTCACACGCTTTAAAAAGAATAAAATCTTAGTTGTACGGGGAAGTATGAAACGAGCTTTTCCTTTTGCAAAAGTGTGTAGGTAAATAAAGGCAAGATTTTCATCTTGCCTTCTCTTATGACTCAGTAGCCCCAGTGTGTCTGAATGACACCTGCCATCCTGATTAATAACCCGAACGACCTGACCCATCCTGCCTGCTGTTCCACGTGGGTGTGTCCAATGCTGATGTCTAGGGCTCCCTTCTGGGGGATGCCTTAATGTCAAGTGTCTGTGTTTGTCTAAAGTGGGAAGTATTTAAGAAATAACCAGGTTGAAGACATTTTGAGGGGAGGGGGCTGGGTAATAAGGTCTTAATTTATAATCTTGTGCTATCTTCAAAAATAACCTGGTCAATTTGGTTTCCTCTGTTCTAATGGTCTTTTATTATCTTATATTTTGTTGGTCCTATCAATCTCTACAGTTTCAGTATTTTATTGTGCATTATTCCTTAAAAAAAAATTGAACCAAACAAAAATACCCCCAACTCCCTCCTATGATTTTGAACTTTTCCATACATGTTTTTGTTATCCCATTTCTAATTTGTAGAATTTTTATTTCTATTTTTTTTATGTTGTAGCTTAACATTTTCAATCTGTTCAATATTTAAAATGGGTAATTTTGAAATGTTTTGAATAATTAAAACAATTAAAATTTTAATCAATTTAATTTTAAACTTTGTGTTTAGGTCAATCTAAACATTGAACCATTTCAAAAGTTAAACAAGATTAATTGTTTATTTAATCCAAAATTATGGTTATCAAATAAGATTCAGGATTGATTTTGCTTGCACGTTATTCTCGTCTTAGACTTTCAAAAGTTGAACTGCTAAAAATTATCAATTAAAAGATTGATTTTGGGCCACACTATTTTTAATAAAATACAATAAGAAAAGTCATTTAATATCATAAAATGTGATTTTAATTCTGATTTTTAACTTTAAGGTGACTCATGTACATTATTAGCTTATTTTTAAAAAGCCCAAAATGCTGAAGTAATAGTAAATTACAAAATGTAAAAAAGCTGCTGCTTTCCTTTCAGACTTAAGTGTTCAAAAATCTGAAGCATCATGGCAACCGCAAATCACTCTGTGTTGCTTATGATTAAAAATTTAAGGGTTTTATTTTCTTTCCATTTAGTTTTTTTCATACTTAATAAATAGATACTTAGTCCGTCTCAACTGCATGGCCTTATCTGTACTATTGTTTGCCTTACTTTTTTTTTTATAGTCTTTTTATCAAGTGTACCTGAAACAAATATTCACATCAGAGAGTAAGAGTAAAAATGCTTCCTGCTTGCTTTGACACACTTCCAGCATTTCTGCAAGGGGTTTACACTAGGAAGTTGTAAGTCCTGGCACTTGCTGAGTTGAAACAAAATGGAGAGGAAATGGAAACTGTTCCTTTGAATCAAAGTCAGAAAATATCTTGAAATTTAAGGAGGAACATCTCTTTGGCTGAGAAAGGGTGGTCTTCCATCATTTAGTACATGGGAATTATGCTTGGTTAAAGACATATTAATAAGAACAAAATTGGCATGGAAGAAAAGGAGATCCATCCATGCCTTTTGAGGCCACGCAAAGCTTATGGTAGTTTGGAAAGATGCTCTTAAAAATGCCCCCCTGCAGTGCTTTCTGCCTTCTTGACAAAGAGCCAGGAGTCTAGGATTTCCACTGCTTTTTTACAGTGTGCAGAGTCACGTCAGCCGTTCTCGGAGATTTTTGATGCGTGGATGTCTCCTGTCATCCCCAATCATGGTCGTACTCTTGAGCCAGGCCTATCGAAACTGAACTCTGCTGCTTTGCTGCAGGTCAGCTTTCATGGACAATTAGTGTTGTAACAGCACTTTGGTCGCAAGTTGTCGTGAGTGTTTATCATAAAGGCATCATCCCGGGGTGGATCAGCAGTGATCGGCGAGTCTCCTGCTTTCTGAAGCATCTCCCGCTCGCCTTTTCGTGGGTGCCGGTCAGGTGACAGCTCCGCGAGGCCTTCCTCACCGCTGCCGCCTTGCCCGAGGCTCTCGGGGTGCGCCGCTTGCCTTCCCTGCTCTCCGCTCCTTGTCTTCCCTGTCGTCCCTCTCAGTATCTGTCAGATGCCCCCGTTGCGGCGCGCTCTGACAAGAATGAAAAGAGCGATCTTCCCGCTGCTGGGCGCCGTGTCAGGATTGACACCTCGGACGTGCTTGACGCTGCGCGAGGTGCCTGGCTCCAGCACTATGGAGGAGGAAACCAATACATCTTCAAAGTCACTCTACTTATTGTGAAGAGATTGTTCCCCCAGCTCCCCCCCATCACCATGGAAACAAATACCTGACTTTTATTATTTGTAGTTTTTACTTTGCGCTTTTATCTCAAAAGTCCACGTTATTTAGGGATCTTCCAAATGTGTTCCTGAACCACCCTCTTTACTTAATGGGACACAAGCTTAGCTGTGAGTAATGCTACTTTCTTGCTGAACAGATAAATTTTTCAGTATTTTTTTATCCCTTGAAATATCTCTCTGCATTTTTAAAAAACAAGGCCAAATAGAAGTTTCCTGATGCTGCGGATAAATAGTATTTTCATTTTATGGTTGAAAAAATTGGAAGAGTCCACTGTAGTCTTGTCTCCTCTGAAACTGTAGGGAATGTTGCTCTTTTCAGTGTTCTCAGCATTGAGTCCTGAATGATTTACCCACAAACAGGTGGCAAGTGAGGAAGAGAGTTGGTGTTTTATTGCTATGTCTTTATATACATGTGTAGTCATTTGACATTTTTCTTTAGTCTTATGTGTTAATAATTTAAGATTTTGGTAGTAATTTTTCAACATAAATGATTCTCTTTATCTGATGCTTTACTTGGCTAAATGATAAGTAACATCGCAACCGCTTTACTGCACAATATTTTGTAAAATATAATTTTACAATTCGCAGAGCATTGGCAGTGTGATATGGGCATGCAGAAAACCCAGCGCTCATCTTCACTTCTCCAGAATCAGAAAATGCAATGTTTTCTTATCCCTGTAATATTCCCATTTGCAGTTCTCTGCTAACTGAAAAAACACAATTGACTAACATTCATCTGACCTCAAAAAATAGCAAGATGAAAGTTGTTTTGGTGCACAGTATACATATGTACTATGTATGAAGTGCATGTGCTTGTGTATTTTTTCAATGTTGCATAAACAATGTAATTTCTTAGCAAAAAAAAGGAATTAAATTGCTCGGCATAATTAAATCAGGAAATAGAATTGTTTTTTATTTCTTTGATTTCTTTTCTTTGATTGTTTTTTGTATTGTTTTGCTTTTCATATGCACTGAGGTGATTTTGATTTCTCAAACTGCTTGGATGTGACTTGTATGAAGGGTATGAGTGTGAGAATACAAACCTGTGATCTGTGTATTCTTCTTTGTCTTAAAGTTCTGGGCTTTTATCAGATGCTATATAGGCAGTTAATTTGTAATAGTGACATAACTTTCCTTTATGTCTGGTTGTTTGGATATGAAAACCAGCAAGTGGGCCTTGTTTCAGTTTGAAAGCTATTGTAGAATAAAATAGACATGTGCTAAGGAAGAAGATAATTCATTTCAGTTGTGGAGAACTGTAGGCATGATAAATGATTTTCCTGTGTAAAATTCCCCATTTCTGAGACAGTATTAGTTTTTACTTTAATTACCAGCTCCAGTAATGTTTCCTATCCATAACTGTCTACAAAATAGACTGTTGCTGAGCAGAGGGTATGGCCTGTTTACTCATCCATTGAAAAGAGTGCCTAAGTTCTACCAAGTCTGCCTTACTTGGTCTGAACTGCCTCATGGGAGAGTGTCCTTAATTTAAATATTTAAATATTAATGTTTCATTTTACAGGCAGAAAACTTCAATGTCATTTTAAGGATATGTAACTTAACTGGGGAATCGGTACCCATCACAGGAGTGGGTATTATTTTTATTTTTCAACCTAAGAGAAAGCATTAAAAAAATGCTACAGTGCTTCCATCTTGAGAAGTTTGACTTGTATCTTGTTTTCTTGTTGCAGAATAACAGCAGCAACAAAAACAACAGAAAGAGGCTGTCAGGGTGGTTTTCTCAAAAATGGTTTAGCTGACATTAGCCACAAATGAGCAGAGCGACACTAACTACTAATTGATTACAGTAATTACGCAGTCTTTGGCTAGTTTGTATTGGCAAACTATATATACTCCTCACATAAATGTGAACTTGCAGAATGCACGGAAAAGGTCACTCTCATTTGCATGATAGGCTTCATTAGAATATGCTAAGGACAAGACCTAGTGTTTTATGACTTCAGGTGATGAATAGCTACCATATTACTCTGCTTGCTGAAAGCATGTTTCAGTCACCTTAATTTACATGCTGTTTTTTAACACCAAGAAAAATCTGTGGGCTGGTAGGGAACTAGCAACAGATAACAGTTTCATTTTATTATGGTTGCATTGCAGATTGTTTCATTTCGCTCTTTGTTCTACAGAGGGAACAGACATTATTTTCAATACTTTCTTTTCAGGAGGAATTTTTTCTGTGATGTGTGCATTTCTCTCAGCAATGGCTATTTTGACCCCAAACTACAGTTTTGTTGGCAAGGACAACAAAAATTTTACCCCATAAATATAGATATTTTACAGTAAGTTTTTCCTTTGAACATGGGACTGAAGTAGGAAGGCAATTCACTAAATCTTTAAAATTGGACATTCCCTGTTTCACTGTTTTTTCCAGCAAGAATGGGAAATGAAGTGTTTTGCTTCCAGACTGACTTCAATGTCCACATGCAATGAAAGAAAAATAACTCTGAAGTCTGAGACAAGAATTTTTTTCAAAAAAAAAAAACCAAAAACAAAACCAAAAAAACAAACCCACAAAACAAAAACAAAAACAAAAACAAAACAAAACAAAACAAAACCAAAACAAAAAAACCCCACCAAACCAAACCAAAACAAAACAAAAAAAAACCCCAACCAAACAAAAAAGGTATGCATTCAGAGTGATGGGAATCTTGTTTGAGACAGTAATTCTTTCATTCTAACTGCAGTTCTCCTTACAAATCCTATTGTACAACAGGCAGTAAGATGTCTCCTGATATCATTATTTGTATATTGTAACACACTGGAATATGGGCCTGATGTTTCTAGATAGGTAGTTTTTAAAAAAATTCTTGGATCACAAAAGGTACTTCTATGAATAAAACTGGATGGAAAGTAAAAAAAGCGGACAGTTTTATTATAAATTGCAGTTTTGTAATAAAATTGTACAATGAGCTTGCACAAGCTTTTTAAAATATCATTGCTGCCACTGAACAGGTCTGTAATTTATTTATTCAGGAATGTTAGAGGCATTTTTGATTTATTTGTTTTTAGAGAAGTTTTGTTAAGCAAGATAATGAGCAGAGCTGGTGTTAATCATTTACTATGCAACTCTGAAAAATGAAAATTTTGCATATCTTTAGCACTGTTGGGGAAAATAAATTCACTCATAATGCTAATGGTCTTTTGGTATAATTTTTTAAAAATGTTATCTGTTACTCTGGAGAAATCCAATAGATTCATATGTTATGCTAAATGCTAAACTAATCAATATATAATTTTGCATCCATATGTACATACGTATTGAGTAATCAGAAGTATTTGTTAACTGTAAAGATGAAAAATGAATTTGAGGGTGGTCACTGCCATAGGTGCCTACATATTTGTTTAGGAATAGCCCTTCAGGTGAACATATTCCTCGTGTATGCACATAGTACAAATAATACAAAGTTTACTTTTTAGAACAGGCTTTCAAGAATACTAAATGAGTTTGATCCTGTTCCAGGTGGCCAAGGGTTTACAAATATAGCACAAGTTGTCATGGCCTTTGCTAAATAATATTTATTTTAAGGATTTACTTTAACAGTCTAACTAGTATAGGATTTAGTGTAACTAATTTAGAGAATTTAAAGATTAGATACCCTTTAACTTGTCTCTATTTATACAGCTCAGAATTGCGATGTGTTCTGCCTGGCATGCTGTCCTCTGGTTTTTAGGATAAGTGTATTCCATTTTTCAGTTTCCCGCTGAGCAACTACAGATGGATAAAACTGATTGGGTAGCAGATCACCTGATTATCCATCTCTCTCTTTAATCAAGAAGTTCTCGGGAACAGACATGCATTACTTCCCAGGGAAGTAATGGAGTTAGTGATTTTGGCTTTTGGACCATGTGAAACTGTTAGCTTTATAAGGTGTTGGCAAGGTTGCTTTGGGACTTTTTGTTTCAGAAAAGGACTATGTATTTTTTACCTGTTAAGCATTCAACACAAAAGTTAAGGACGGGGTAACAGCCATTTGTCAGGAACTTGACTAATAAATAAATTTAATGATCTACTAAAAACAAATGAAGGAAAGTGTGATCTGAGGAAGACAAGTGAATCTTAATATGTTTTTTCCAGTAATGGCCTCTATTCTTCAGAAATGTTGTAAAGGATAGGAGCCTTTCTCTGCACTGTCAATAACCCAAGACATTTCTGAATGATGCATGAGCTATGTCATTTGCCTGTCAAGGAGAGATGAGCCTCCAATTTAAGCACAAGTAGTTTGACTCATGTGCTGGTGGACCATATACTGTTGGAACAAGCAGTTGAAATTTGTGTGGGGGAGATCATGCCCTTTTAGTCTTTCTTCGAAAGGAACATGCTTAGTTTAAATAAGATTTTCTGATACCTGGTATGGTGAAAAAGAAGGGAGGGGAAAATAGTACCCTATTACTGAAACACTTTTTAGCATCTTTAGCAGAAAGAAGCTTAGTGACTTCTGAAATATTCTGCCACTGTACGCATGAACCTCCATCATTGATGTTGGTAATGAATTTGACTGTTTCTTTACTATGGGCTAAATTCCAGGCTGTGTTGTTACTCAGTACTACACTTCATTGCTTGTCCTTGTTGTTATGCTCTTTTATGCCAGAAAAAGAATGCAGTTTGACAGCTATCACTACAAGTGCCTGTGGACATCATATACAAGCCAAATGCTAGATGGTGATAAATATGTTATGATTAGACCTTGTTATCTAGATCATATGTACCGTAGTGAAACCTACACTTGTTTGCTCTCTTCTTGGGAGGAAGTGGGCTTGCATTAATTTAGAGATACATTAGAAACAAAAATAGATTTTTTTTAAAATTTTATAATAATTTAAAAAGTAATATTTTCAGTTTAGTTTGTCCTGTTGCTGGAGTGAAAAACAGTTTTTGAATGCTTTATGGAATGATTTTTAGTGATGCATCTACAAAAAGGTAAGAAGAAATGCTCTATTTGTCCTTACCAAAGTGATAAGAAAAAGCAGAGTCCTTTGGCAACTGCAAATGTTAAAGCTACAGATGTAAGTAGCAAAACATAAGAAGAATGCTGAAAAAGGGAATTTCATTTTAACCTGAAAACTTGAAAGAATTGGCTTGTTCACGTCTGCCAATTACTGCCTGCTAGCCCTTCTTTCCTTTTGTCATGGAGCATAATGAAAAACTAGGGCAAAGGTGTGCAGCTTATGTTGGTCCCTTCTCTGTTCATGGTTATGTTGCAGAAGAGGGAAGAGTGAGGTGCTGATATGTGCTGTTTCTAAACATCTCCAGCTGAGGGGCTCCATGGAAAAGTTGATAGCATTGGGGGAAAACCAGTTCCTCTTGGGCGGAGTTCTTGAGCAGTAAGGTTGGCCCTCCTGCAGGCAGGTTTCTCCACAGCACAGCTACTGGGGACATGGAAAATCCAGTTAGCTGAATCTTCAGTGTGTCATGGTGTACTAGTGTACCAGCTTCACCCTTAGGCACAGCAATTGTTGCATGTTCTGACCAATCCAGGGGTTAACTTGTGCTGTAGCTAGCATGGTGTTCCTCTTTTCCAGATTGGTGGGATTTATTAGGAAAATAGTAAGGCTTGGCTGTGAATGCTTGTGTAAGGACAGTTGTCACTCACACAACTTCATTTATGTCATGCTGTGATGAAAGAGACTGTGAGTTTGAAGGCTTTTAGGATCCTTTCCAATTTGGCGTATTCCGTGATTCTGTGATCAGTGACATTTTTACTAACTCGTACCCATCCTTCCTCCCCAGTCCCTGATTAGAGGCAGCGATATTGGGTAATTACTTTGACTGGCCTTAAAATAAGTAAGTACACGTACTCACAATTTTACAACATATACTAATTTTCATCAAGGCTGTTTGAACACATGGGATGTGTTTTTAGTCTAAGCAATGGTAAATTCTGAACAAGTTGTCAGTACTGTTAAGATTTGGGGAATTCTCTAATAGGTAGTCAAGAAGGTAACTTCAATGCCAGGTGGTATCTGTGTTCTGGAATGTTGTGAAAGGGTTTTTCAAATACTTCTGTTTGTACTTAGGACTGCTCAGTTTTGATTTGTAAATTGTCTACATTGTTTTTTTCATTAGTTTTAATTTTAAATGACTTGTAACGCAAGTGTTGAGGGATCCATACTTGGAATGATTGTACTTTTGTGATAGAATTAAGATAAAGGCTTGCAGTTGGTAGGTCTGCACACCACCTTACCCACTTCCCCTCCTGAAAAAAATAATTTTAAAAATGCAGAAAAATAGAAAAAAAAAAATAGAAATCCGGTTATGTCTTCAGGCTTTCTATGCTGTAGCCCTCATCAGAATGCTTGAGATATGTTTTGTACTTGTATTTCTGAGTGGATTTCCTAGATGGATGTAAGGAACCTAAAGCACAATGAGAACTAAATTAAAGAGCTAACAGGATATTCTCAGCACCCCATTGAATCCAGTCTGCTCTGAGAAGTGAAAATTTCCTTCAGATGCCATATAAAAACGGGATTTCTAGGAGAGTTTGGCCAGGAATATTGTAATTGATGCTAATTTCTTCCACACGTGTTGTCATTTAACATCTCCTAGAGGTGCTTGCAGTATTGGATTCTTCCACTCTTCTAGCCTTGTGTAAGCAGACAGGGTCAGGTAATGAACACAAAGGCTACTTTAGATCTAGTTATACAAAATCTCTCCTGTGAACCTAAGTATGTTGACATTATCAGCAGACACATGTCCATTTTGTATTGCAGGAATGTACAGGTTCAAGGAGGCAGAAAAGTGTGATAAGAAAACCTGGCATGAGCAACCAGATTCCGCTGATGCATGAACACAAACACACCAGCTCACAGATACACAAATATTCTGAGGCTAAAATAAAATAGTTTCTTGGCAGTTCTTATTCACACTTAATTGGCTAATTGCCCAGCCTGACACTGGCACTGGCAGCATTACAGAGGTAATAATCTTTTAGAGGGTGAGCAGTTCCTCAACAACGTCTCCTATGTCCTTTATATGGATATCTTTTTCTTTAACAGCAGGCATAGAAGTTTAGCCATTTTTTAGGATTGACATTTATTTCTATTCAGTGCTAGGAAAATATGTACATTGAAATCTTCTTTGTGTGCTTGGAGTAAGTAAAGAAGACAGAATATTTACGTTAAGTCAAATAATTTTATATGCCTATTCCTCTTCTTGTAGGATCCATTAGATGAGAAAAGAGGTCTGGGGACTTTCATGAGCATCCTGTATTGTGGAGATTTAAATAATAGAAAGTGCAAGGTGTTTCCCTTTTCGTCATCAGTGTTGGAAAGCAGTAGATGACCAGCTGGTGATGGGTTAAGGGATCAGCTTATAGAAATTTATTGTTCAGGGGGCTGAGTAGCTGAGGGGATTAGTAGTTGGATACAAATCCCATCACCTTCAGACTCTCTGTTCGTCTTCTTACTGACCACTATAACTTCTCTTTTTAAAAGTTTGGCTCCTTTGTATTCCAATGAAAGTCACCATCAGGAATGACACTTAGGCTTGTTGTCATTGGAAAAAAATCACAATTGAAAGGGCATGGAAAATGAACTTTAAATAACAGCAACTAAAATTAAAATTGGTGGAAAATAGAGGGATATTAAGAATTACAGACCAGTGAACTGTAAGTGCTGGGTAAATTGAAGTTATATTTTAGAATACAAGTCTAGAAGACAGTCATAATGCCAAGGCAAACCAGTGTTACAAAGGAAAAGTATTTCCAAATACTTACATGTGTATGCAGGCTACCTTCTTGTAAGACAGGGAGCTACCTACTATAGGTAGTCTGTGCATCCTTTAACAAATTCCTTTATAACAAGACAATAAATACCTAGCTAGTTGTTGTTTTGGTGCATTTTCTTTATGAATTAGTGATTGATAAAAAAGAAGCTTGAAACTTTTAAATTTATTAAGTGTGCCATATCACAAACCATGGAATAGGTATACCACTGCTGACATAATTGTGCTAAAAAAAAAAAAAAAAATCTCTCAGCTATTGTTATTTAATTACTGGCATCATTTAGGAGATTGTTCTGTTGAAACCTTTAATTGTTCCACTGAGGCAGTTTGTCCATTTCATAATATCTACCCTGCACTGGTCAAGCTGCATTTTTTATGCTTTATTTTTAAGGCTACAAATTATGCACTTGACAAAGACATGATCTAGACAAAAAAAAAGAAATTATTTTTTCTTCTAAAAGCGGTTTTCTCATCTGCTGTTGGATTCTCCAAAGGATGTGATCTATTTGTCACTGTGCTTCACAAGAAATTCTCTTGAACTTGTGCAGAGGACAAGTGCTTTGAGAAATTGTAATGGTAGAGAATTTTGCATTGTTTATATTTGGGATTGCTCACATGTTTTAGGCCCTCATTATGCAAGGTTCTGTGTTCTGGTGGTCTCCTTAATACTTCAGGACTATCTGGGTGGTCCTCAGCTTTTAGGAGAATGGAAATCTTTGTTGTGTCATTATTTTCTTCTATCTCTTCAACTGCAGTTGAAGAGATAGAAGAAAAGTAGGGTAAACTACCAAACTGCAGTTTAGGTGAAACTTAAAAAGCACTCATAAAGAAGAGTATGTGTAATCTCTGAAATGCAGCAGACATAACTTGTGCTCTGCAACACATTTTCAAGTTTCCATCTGTTGTAAGGGATGTTACGTGTCTCTGCAGCACTGTCCCTTGTCAAGAGGAGCTCAACTGCACTGTAGCATATTAGAGATTTTTGAGTCATGCTAGGTCTGTGGTCTCAAAAATATTATTTCAAAAACTTGTCGATAAATTTTAAAACATTTCGATAAAAGAAATAAGACTCCAGCAGTTTCTTTTTGGAGTATGCTGGGAGCTGGTAACTGCTGGAAATCATACTGTCTGTACAAAAAAAAGACAGTTGCTTTTTATTTTTAGGTGGAATTTTTAAGTGAAACTAAATGAAGTTTAATGGCTTATAACATTGCATGAATTTGTCAAAACTGATCAGCTGGATTGCTACACAATGAATACTGAAAATGTTCTGGTTTTTAGGCTTATAATAGCCTACAGCCATTCAAAAGTCAAAATGTTATTTGATGTTTTCAGAATGTTAATGAAATTATTATTAATAGCACATATATTAATCTTAATGATATATGTAAATATGGGCAAATGTAAAGCTCTGTTGACACCAAAATAATTATTCTGCTGCTGAAAGTAAACCTGGGGTTAAATTTCAGTGATCAAGCATAAAACAGTTTGCTCTAAATGCGTCAATAAAAGAATTTCTGATGAAGTTTAAAATTGTATACATGCTCAGGAGATTCGGAATGTTTGTTAGTACAAAAAAAATTGAAAAGGAAAGGATGATTCCATTTGCTTTTAAATTAGCAGAAAATAGTAACAGACTGCTTGGATTAAGAAAAAAAGATGTAAAAGGCTTTGCTTTGTTGTTATCTTGATTTCAGAAAATATCATATCTACTAGATGTTTAAGTGTGGGGGGTTTTAGGTGAGAAGGAAATAACATGTATCATTCTCCACTGTGAATTCCTTTGCTTAATAATTTGATTTGACTGGCTTAACTTTTCTTTCTGTGCTTTTTGCTCTTTTAAGTTAAAATGGTCCTTCTCTTGCAATATACGTGTAATTATTTGGTGGTGTTAATCAAACTATAATATGGTTTTCATGCTCGCTTTCTTTTTTTTTAGGAAGGCAACAAGGTTATATTCAAGGAATGTAGAGATTTCTTGTCTGTAGTTATATGCAGTAAACAGCATGATACATTTTTTATTGTAATATCTATCTTTGAAGAGCTAAATGTTGGTAGCAGGATATGATCTCTCTATATTGCAGTGTGAAAAGAAAGGGAGTGAACTTGGTTGTAAAGGAGAATTTCATGGCATTTTACCTGTTGAGGGCCCTGTAGAGCCAGAAGTATAGTGACTTGCCTAAGTGACAGGCAGTAGGAGCCGTGGTGTCACTGTGTATTATCACCTCATGCTAGCTGGAAGCACTCCCTGAAGCCGATCTAGGTTGTATAGTCCTAGATGAGGTCTTCATGGGTGCTGACCATAAAAAGTTCATCAAAGTAATGAGGCGAGGCGAGAGCTTGGCGCTCATGGGCAGAGCTCAGCACCAAGGAGTGTGAACCGGCTCCAGCTGTGACAATAAAACAGCAGGTGGCTGCTGTCATTAGGGGTGGCAGATGAGGCAGGGGACTAACATTCAGCCCACAAAACTCTCATTTGTTAGCCATCGCCACTGTACCATGCAAAATAGCTTCCATCTCAGTCAATTTTACTTTGCAAAATATTACGCAGTCGCCATAAGAAAATTAGAGCCTTGGGTTTACAGGTTCCTTGGATCTTATAATCAGAAAACTCAGTGCTCTCAGGTTATGTGGAAAATTGGACTTTTTTCTCCCTTGAACAGTTTGAGGATCTTTACAGTAATTTTATAATAGGCTGTTTCCACCCCAGCATGTGTTTATCAGTTAATTTTTTGGACTATTTTGTTTGTTACTCCTTTATAAAATCAATTCCATCCATCCATTCAGCTATGTGTTGCACATAACATCGCCTACCATTCAGTATTATAAAAGTTCCACACTGATCAGACTATTTCTGTCTCTATGTCTGTCCAGGTACAGACATTTCATAATTTCAGTAATAAATAATGTGGGTTTTTTTGAGAGGAGTTCTGCTAATCTGAGAAATTGTGAAGAAACAAAACAACCCTTTTAATTTGTTGGGTTTTTTGTTTGCTTATTTCTGTTAATATAAAATGTGAAAGCATTCAGTATGTATTTAATCTTTATGGAATGTTATTAAACTGCCTAAAATTTGAGGCCTTTCTCAGCTGCAAACTGTCCTGATGTGGTTCATCCTGCAGCAAGGCCCGTGGGTGTCAGGGGTTAAACTGTGGGGAGTGTGTTGGCTCCAATGTGAGAGCCATTTTACTTGCATCCCCTTACAAAACTAAGCAGAGAATTGCATCTCGGTGGTTACATGCTCTGTTCCATAGCTGCAAGTGACCTCCAGGAAATACGGAGAATTCAGGTGATCAGTTGTCAACATGTCAACATGTTAAATTCTGGTGCTCTAACAGGAACCCATTCATGAAAATCAAAATGTGATGCAGTGCTGAATAAAATGGAATACCACAGTGAGCATTGGCACCTGTGTACCTTGGGCTGTCTCGTTCCCCTCCTACTGAAAGTGCACCTGTGGAATCCCACCATTTTGTGGATGAGGCTTTGTGGAGCTGTGGTTGCAATGATAGCGTGGATTAGGAAGGAAAACCCCTTTAATTGAAGCTTCATTTCAGGAAGATACTCAAAAAATAATATTTTTTTAGACATGGTTTACGTTTCTTTATAGGACCAGGCTGTCACTTTGTATATAAAACTGAAGTTCTGTAATTTTTCCTGTTAGCAATATACATTCCTTTTATTGCATTTTTTGGGTAGTTTGTAAATTCTTTTTCTTTTTTTGGATAGCATGCCATAAGCTTTTGTTTGAACCTACACTGATTTCTCCTTCACTTCTTTGTTCATAGGTACACTCAGCATGTGTATGTAGGTTTATCCAGGCCCTTGAGATCAAAGGTGTTTTTTTTTCCTCAATTTCATTGGGCACCTATGTAGTTCCTATATCTCTCATGTTTGATTTGTGGCCAGAAATGGTCAGAGTTAATCTCAGATGCTGGCTGGAATTGGAGTAATCTTTGCCAGAGAACATCTTCTGCTGTGTCACAGATATCATCTTTATGACTGTACTGACTTGTCTGATCTATATTCCTGTGTTTTTTCCAGACTGATGACAGTCTTTATACCAAGTGTATGCAACATCCTTACTGGACTGCAAGAATGTGGGCTAATTTTGTGTGTGTGTGTGTGTGTGTGTGTGTGTGTAAAAAACATCCATCTAAAATCAGTGGGATTTTTTTTTTTCTTGTCTTTATTGCTTCAGTAACAGTTATATCTCAGGTGACTACTCTTAATCCCTTCAGTCCTGGCTTTGGATTTCTGAAGTGACTCCTGCTGGCCATCAGAGGAAAACCTGAGAAATATCATACCGCTTGGCAGCTTCAGTCATCCCCCTGCTAAGTATGTGACTGAAGTGATGAGAGGTGTTAACATTTGCTCATGGGATAAGTGGAGTAACACCACTGTTACACCTGGAATTCTTACTTGGATAGACTTCTGTGCTGCTCTTCATATCATCAGCATCCTCTACAAACCAGTGCCATCATTTGAGAGAGAGTCTTGTACGTCTGTAATACTTGGATAGTGCATAACAGTCTGTCTGGTCTGCGTATCATGACTTGCTCTGAGAGACAACTGTTTCTTTCTTCAGTCAGCTTCCTTCTTCAGCGGTAGGAGGAAGTTGCTGCAACACATTACACTTCTGGGAAGAGCTGGGCATGGCTGCAATGGGAATTCCTGGAGAGACTGAGATGCCAGTTGAAAATGAAAGCTCTGACCTTTTACTTATGCTCAAGTAATAACAAAGATGTCTTCCAACGAAGAAAAATCAAATGTTAATCAGACATGCTTGTCAAGTGTTAGGTTGGCCTGATGACACAGTGTTAGGTGGTTCTCTAGTCCCTGAGGTACCAATGGCCAGGCCCAAGAACCCTTGGACAAGGAAAGGTGGAACCATCCTTCTGCTTTAAGTGTTATTTACGGGGATACAAGTATTAAAGGCATTTTTTTTTGTGGACTGAAACTGATCTGATCCACATGATAGCCTTTTTATTTCTTTGGCTGGAGCTAGTCAGTTCTGATTCGACCAGCCTGTTGTTAAAGGTTCATGCATGTGGATGGTACTACTGATGGCTACAGATTAGGTCTTGCTGTCATAGATGTACTATTTTTATGCAGCTACTTTGGCAAAAAGATATTCTGAAGTATTTTGCTTTCTACCTGAAGTCAAACAGTCTTGTGGAATGCCTGGATGTACAGCAAAAAGGATGTGTTTTACAGCTGAGTTTAAGTCTCGGGAATAAACAAATCAACCAGCACTTGCTTTTGTATGTCAAGCAAAGACCTAGGGCTACATTCTCACTACTCTTACAGATCAAGCGGACTGCAGAGTCTTCGCTCCAGCCACCATCTATCACCGGCAGCATTTCAAGTTGTGGGGAAATTGTCAATAAAAATTGTGTATGTCTTCTGATTGTGTATGACTTTTGAGCAGTTCAGTCATCAGATAGTGACCAATTTATTCATCTCATTCCTTTCTTGGTACCTCTCAACTTTGCAAAAGACCACAGGCACTGTAGCTGCAGAATTGACTGAGTTATGTATGTGGCACTGCCACTGCAGGCCCTATGTGTTTTCTAGTCGACAAATCAACTATCTTTAGATTTGTTTTGATTTCCTTTAAAGACAGGCAACAGTAGATTCTTTTGATGAGGAGACTTTCATTCTCAAGATAGCTCTTCACGTAGAAGCTCTGCATAAACCTGCTAATTCAGTCTGCAGTGTGACTTCTGAGCCGTCAGGAAGAAGCTACATCAAAAATGACTTCATTTAGGAATAGCAAAGTATTAAATATATTTGCTTGGCTCTATCAATTCTACTTTTAAGTAGAAAGTCATTGGAACATCCTTATTTTGAGACAGTCTTATAGTCTGTTTCTTGCATTTTCAAAAGGCGCAGACTTTGCTCTTTGGGATCACTAGGAAGCTCTTTACAAACTGCCTGCAGAAACTCCAGTATTTCAAAACTCCTCTCAGGGCACCTAGAGATGTGGTTCACCTGACTCACCCAAAAGACTGAATCTACTGTGAAGAATTTTGCCTTCAAATATTAGCTTGTTGATCCTGCTTTGCTTTCCAGATGCTAAATGATGATATCTGGAACTGATGCTTACTGCATGAAATTCATTATCTGAAGTCCTTAGCATGCTAGGAAATGGACTGGATCATGAGTAGAAAGACTAGTCAGTGTTTGAAGAAAGTGGAAAAAATGGAAAAGGGAGGAATTGTAGTTATGAAAATGTTGGATATACAAATCATGAAAATAGAAAAGATTCAAGCTGTGTCTTGGTAGCAAGGTTGGTAAAGCACTACTCTGGGTCACAATGCTTACAGATGTAAATGTTCATTTATGTTTAAAGCATTTCTGCAGCCTCATTTAACATGGCAAGTGTGTTTTCTGGTGATGTCCTGGTTTTGGATGTTTCTGTTAATCTCTCTGAAATGCAAAGCACTCTCAACACCAAACCTAGGGTTCAGACTTTAGGAAAAGGGGTTCTGCATTGTGGTAGACTTGAGAGGTCGAAAAACAGTGCTAGAAAAAGCACATTGTGATTCTGTCTTTTTCCTTTTTTTTTTTTTTTTTTAGTACTTTGTGCAGCTGTTAAATTACCAAACACCTGTTAGAGGTGACAGTTACAGATGCTCAATAACCAATGAAAATTAATAGAACATGTGATTCTTTTACCTTAGAAGTGATTTGGTAAGATGTGTTTAGAAATCTAATTACATACTGCTGCTGTCTACCATTATCATTTAACATTCATTAACTTCTTTGAATATTGAAACAAACATTTCTTGTAGTGGTACTAATTTTCTCATATATTTGTAGGGTGATTTTCTGACAGATCAAACACCTGACTTTATGGGTTTTGCCAATGTTTAGCTATTTTAAGTTTTCTCTTCTAGCAAATAAAAGCAGAGTATCATTTGTTTACTTATAGTTAACATTTGCTATTGTGTCTTCAAATATAAAAGTTCACACTTCCACTCTTAAGTTTAAACTCACTTTTATGTTAATAATAATTACCACTGGCTGGATGTGGCTTATTTCTGCTGGTGTCATTGAAGGGTACTTTTTGTGTTTAAAATAAAACACTACTACACAATACCTTCAAATCAAGAAAGTTCAGAATGGACCCTTAGCTAACTTGCAGGAAACATTTCTGATTTCATTTACAAAATAAAGAACTTCAGCTGAGGCACACAGGTAAGTGAGCTCCCTCATAGGGGAGGAAATTATATAAATACTGCCAGTGAATTCCTTTTTTTTTGCTACAGTCCGTGCAATAGCAGACTGAATTTCTGTCCTGGATGGTTTATATTATAAAAAACTTCTCTTAAAAGTGGGATGGTGAGAAGACTCAACAACTTTGGATGGCAAGATAAGCTTAAATGGAACAGTAGAGGACGCTTTCTGTTTTATTTAGTTTGCTCTTTGTACTCCGGTCTCTTCTGCCAGAATATGTAAGAGGAGATAATTGTGCCAGTTGCTACTACTTTATGGCCATGGGACTAATAATTCTTTGCCATCTTGAGAATAGCAGACTGGTGGCAGAGAGCAACAAGAATAAGTTGAGGGATGTCTCTCTCTTCTGGCTGATAGATGCAGGAATATGCAGGAACAACACAGTCGATTGATTGATTGATAGCGTGCAACTCATCCATAATGATCTGTCTGATATAGCAGTAAATTATTCTTGAGATTGATGCAGGTCATTGAACAGCACATTGACAATCCTGTTGTCTGTCATCCTGTTCAAAGCAAGGCAGGAACAGTAGCTGCTGTGATACTCAAGTCTACCTTGGATGCTAGCTGTGTGCAGGTGTTCTGATAATACAGGTCGTTGTCTTTATTTTTTGGGCAGCTTGGCTTCATTGCTGGCTTCTTACAGGTAACAGTAAAAAAGAGATGAGGGGTTTAGAAGAAAAGGCTGTAACCATTTCATTGATGATTTCATAGTAATATGAAAACCACTTGAAAAGGTTTTAAACTTCAGTAGCAAAACCTCTTCATGGAAAAGAAGCTAATAAATAGTTAGGAAACATACCTGGTTGTTGCATGGAAAATTGTAAACACTCCCCCCCTCCCCCCCCAAACATAAACAACACCCTAAATACCACCCAAAACTGAAGCAGAAAGGCTGGCAGTTCTCAGAAATTCAAAAGTTATGTTGGTCTTTAGGTTCCATGAGTTACCATGATATCTGCCCATGGCAATCTGGGCTCTTGCCTTGTTAGTGATGGCAGAGTTGTCTTCATTTACCTCTTTTGGTTTCTCTTTTCAAGAGGAAAAGTTTGAATTTTCCATTCTGCCAAGTTACACACACTTGACGATGTGAATGGATGGGCATGTTTTGCTTCCCAGTTTAATTAGCAGTGTTGGTGAGGGTGGAGCATAGAGCAGCCATATCCTTCTTTGACACATGGGGTCAGCAGGGAGTACAAGGCAGCATGTCACAGCATCGCAGACGCGTGAGCACGCATGACTTGTTAACCTTTTGAAATGTTATTGATTTTTTTATTTTTTTAACTTACAAAGAATAGCCATCTCCTTTATTTGGAAGTAACCTGCTTCATTTGGCTAGTAAATGAGTCTGGAGAAAACCTCATCTATCCTGTGCTGGGTTCTAGGACTTGACGTCTTGTCATAGAGGGCATGAAGTTTTTCAGATATTTGGATGTTTTCTACATTAGACTTCACCCTGCCAGATATTTACTTGAACCTGACATCTTGTCACAAAGGGCATGAAGCCTTTCAGACTACTGGATATCTTCCACACCAGATTCTGCCCTGCCAGATACTTCCTTTTAAATTGAGTCCCTTGCGCGCAGTCATGCAAGAGAGTTATCAGAGCCCCAGTCTGGACCCTTCAGAATCGGCAAACATCCACAAATGATGGACTTGAAGAAATTCTCAGGAATTTAGACTTTTGATGCATAGAAAGAAAAGCTTACTTGTTCATAAAAAAACCCCATTTCTTTCTGGACAGTTCTGCATTTGCCTCTGTGCTCTTGTTCCTGAAGTTAGCCTGCTGAATACAAAATCCTGGTGGAAACATAAGATTTGGGTAGCAACTTTTTATGTAATTTGAGGAATTAAAAAACTTGAAGTTTTTTAGTTCATGTACACTGTTTAAATACTAAATGCTGATTTGAATGTGTGAAGTTCTGCTTTTATGAGTAGAACATGCACAGTTCAAGTGCTGGCAAAAATCTGTAATTACATATGCAAGTTTTATTGGATGTTCTGAAATACATGTGCGTCCTGGTATTTCTGGAGAAAATACCCTATTTCTTTCTCCAACTGGTTGCTACCCCTGTTGGCATAGCTCCATGGGAACCACAGATTCAAGTACAAAGAATTAAGATTTCCAGTGTTTTTCGAGACACAGTAAGAACAAGAATGCTTCATTAAGATGGTAAGAACCATAGATTCCACGTTGTTACTTACTTGCCTGAACATATCCCAGTCCCCCTTCTTGGCATCCTCTGTGAAGCTTGCCTTGATTTTCTGGTTTCTTGCCTTGTGTGAGGATACAAGGACAGAAATTCAAGCGCAGATTGCGGGAAACAAAGCCTGATGTGAACAGGATAATGTATTATTTCATTGTATTCTATGATGTATCAAAGTTTGAGATCCTTTTCCTTATTATTCCTTGATACTGTCAGGTCTCCCAGCTGATTCATCCAAAATGGTAAAACATTCTATCCTTTCTATGTGCCTGAAACTTATGCTAAAATAAAGCACTAAATTCTTGGGTTTGTTTATGGGTTTGATTTTGTTCTTTTTTAAAGGCTCTCAAGCAGCTTTTAAATACATTCTATGTACTTGGGTTATGTACTAGCTTACCTGTATTCCCAGAGTTAAATTTGTGTATAAAGAGGTTTTGGACAGTTTAAAGGAGATGTAAAGGATATTGGGAATATGAATAAAGGCTAGATATTCATTGTTATTCTCCTGGACTTTTCTGCTGTCATTGAACATTGTTGTCTGTAAGATAAATCCTCCAAGAGCAGTTGCAGAGAGCAATGTATCCACTGAGAAGTGATTTAAAATTGCTCTTCAGCTGCTCGATACCTTGTTTGTAGAGCCCCACAAAAATAAATTCCCGTGCTGGTCCTCTTCAACAGTTATGTGCAGTTAGAAAATGACTGGTCTGTCACCATGGCTTCAAGTGACTTTCTGGTAGAGGTAAGATGTAGCTCCTTCCTTGGAACTAGGCCAAGGCTGAGCACTTGGTAAAGACACAGGAAATAACAGGTTTCATGACTTTATGGCCCAGAATGCTTGTCTTGGTTTGTGTGTGTGTGTTGTGTGTTTGGTTCTGGTTGGTTTTTTTTTAAGGCTTTTCACTAACGCAGTGATGTACATATTCAAAAGGAAAACGCTATGATGGATTCAAAACATAATAAAACTTAGAATCTTTTGCCCTCTCAAAGCAAGATGCTTCACAGAGAACAGTTCTCTCCCCACAGAGAGCATAGAAAGCAGACAATGCATGACAGATTATTTCTATTCCTTAGGTACTGTGATGATAAACATTGTACATGCTGAAAAATTTGTATTACACTAGAATAAAAAGTGGAAGTAAAGATTGCCCAATATCTTCTTTTATTCCCAAAATTAGAAATCTCTTTGTTTCTTTTGTACTTTAAAATATGTTTTTATAACTGAAGACAAATCTATAGAGGCTCCTAAATCAGTTACAGACATTCTGAGAGGGAGTCCAAATACTATTTGAAGATTGCCATGGAATACGAATGGTCACATTCCTACAAACCACAACTCTTCTAAAAGGAAAGCAGAATATTCTGAAAACTTATTTTGGGAAAGGTGCTCATGTATTTATTATTTAAAGTAATTTTTATTTATAGTTTCTGTGCAAAGACTTTTCTATAGGGAATGAAGATGCTATTCTAAAGCTCTGTATAATTTTTCAACTTGTCTTTAATTTATCCTGTAGTTTCAACATAGAGTGTGTGACTCAGGATGTTGCTAGTTTTGAAGCCAGAGTAGTTGAAAATCACTAAAAAAGTTAACCCAACATAATGCTACTGCCAGCAAAAGAAATCCTGCCTACTCACCTTGTTCCACTTTAAGAGGAGGCTTCTAGTAGTCTTCCTACCAAATGAAGGGAGTTCCCAGTGACCATGACTTGGATGCATAGGCTACACATTTCTGCCTGTTGAGACCTGACCCGCAGGAAAGCAACTGGGCTGTGACTTCTTGTCTTCATGTGGGTTGAGGATGAATTTGTCCAGACTAGAGTTTGTAAAACTGATTCCATGCCTCTAATATGGCCTGGGTTGCATGTATTTGAAACAACAGAGTATTGCAATTACAGTTTTTTTCTACTCCCTTTTGATGCGCTCCTGAAACTAGTTCGTTTTTAGCATTTGACTGTTCATACTTCCACTAGAATTAAAAACAAGAAAGGAGAAATTTGGTGAAGCCTGAACTGGTGCTTACCAATTGCTGATGGAAATATTCCTTTTGATTTGAAGATATATCAGATATAATTAAAATCATTCATTCAGTAGATGCCAGTCAAACTTCTCTTAAAATTAATTTAAAAGGCCAAGGCTAACTCATTTCTATTCTAGCAGTATCTTGGGAATAACTGATTTACATCAGCAGAGGTAAATAGTGTAGATAAACCCATTATTTTTTACTACTAAACCATTAATTACTTCAAAACCTAGAATTACTGAATGTATGGAAAACATTTTTGTATTTCTTCTGTAAAACCAGCAAACACTGTTAACACCTCTCTGAAAACCACCTGCAGGATTTAGTAAACAAAACCAAGTAGTTTCCACTTTTCTCTCTTTGTGGGTTTGTTTGTTTGTTTGTTTGTTTGTTTTAATGGGTGGTCCTCAAACTCAGCATCCAAACAAGGTTGTTTAGACTTTGCCTCTTGTTTTAGTAGTGCCTGTCTCTGTTGGCAATTTTCTGAGTCTTGTTCTCAATTTCTCATGAAAATAGGAACTCTGCTTTTATTTTTAAGGTCTGATTCTCTTAGGTGGGGAGCTGACCCTGAGCTCTGCAGAGGGCTCCAGACTTGCACTGAGGCATCGTGCACTCCTCAAGTCTGAAGCCTTCGAGCCTTACATCAAAAGCTTAAAATGTTTGCAGGTGCTGAAACATGAACTGAGTCAGGGTTCATTCTATTTGTGCTGTGTAACAGCAGCAAAATGGTTGCTAGAACATAGATGAAACTGAGAGGAGGCAGAATGCAAGATTAATTGCTTCATGTTATTACCAATGCCTTTGATTTTGCAGAAAGGTGTATCTATCTGTACCCCCTGCAGTTGTGTGGTATATGCAATGGTCAGGCTTTGTTTGGAAGCTTTAAATGGGCTCAGAAACCAAAAAATGTTTCCTTGAAATATTGTGTAGCTGGTTGGGATCTTTATATTCCATGCAAATAGCAAAATATCCCTTTACAACTCTGATTGCACATTGCCCTTTCACAGTAATTTAATTGAGTTTATTTTTCTTTTAGAGAAGGGGGAAATGGAAGTTTATAACAGGAAATACAGGTATTACTAAATGAAAATGTATTTGGTACCCTCCACAGCTGTGTGGAAATACTATTTCTACAAGGGCAGTACATTTTGTATGCCTTATGCTTTTATTAGAGCACATTTTTTATTTTGTTACAATTATTTTCCCTATGTACAGTAATTTTGATGGCACTTGCATAGTAATGATGGTAATGGTGTAATAGATTATTCACAGTTGTAATGGTTATGATGCCATACTAATAAGTTGGGTAGGGAAAAGTATTTAGGATACTTTTTTAATGTATTTTTCTAAAAAATAAGGAAATTTATATCATTTAAATAGGACAGTATTCTTACACCTTAAGGGATGCACAAGAGAGATTCTGTGTAATAATGTGCAAGTGCCCAAAGAAGATCAGACACGGAAAAGCTAAATTAACATCATTATAAAGGAAAAGTACTGTCTCTCTGCTTTTGTGGCTCTTATACCCCATAGTGCTGGTGTTTTACAGTCCTTCCATTGTCCATTACTGCAAACACGTCCAGATGAATTCAGCGTTTAATGTTAAAAATCTTATAACATGCCAGTTTGATTTGTAGCCCTTCATATCATGGAATGCTAATTAAAATCATATTTTTGCATATGTCATGCCTTTCATGTACATATGCAAATAGAGTCTATTGCCTTTCAGCTATTAGTAATTAACTTTATGAAGGACAGCTGTAATACATAATTAACAAAAATGTTTGCAAGCCCTTTTCACACTGAAAGTTGCAGCAGTAAAATTTTTGCTTATCGAAAGAACCATTTTAGTTTGAAGCTTCAGTCTGATATCTAAATTGTTTGAAGCAGTCACATGAAATAATTAAATTGATGTTATGGTTTTATCAGCAGAAGAATAGTACTTGATAGGCTTCTATCTGTTTCATTATGTATGTCACCAAAATTAAAGAGAATTATCTGTGTTTGGTTTGGTAGAAACATGATGCCAGGTTGTATGTATTTTGTTGCTGCTGTTGGTGCTTTGAAGAATATCTTGCCAGTTTGAGCAATATTCCTGCTCACAGTGTATTCATGAACATGTGCTTCACGTTTTTCATCCTTTTTTTTTCACAAGGCTATAGAATAACTAAGGCTATTAATTTGTTTCTATGTGTATCTCTTTAAATAATTAATACAATGAAGTTTGACCAGGCATATCCAGTGAATAAAGCACCTTATCTTGCTGTTTTTTTCATGTTTCTCATTAAAAACAATGGAACTACCTGTATGAAGAAAGGTTGCAGGACGGGCCCATTAGGCTTAAATAAATTCAAAGGTGTAACTAAAACTGTATTACTTTATAACATCAGACAATGTTCTTTAGGTAAAGTAGATTATATTATCAGTGTAATGTGTGAGATACTCTAATTTGCAAAGGGAAGCTGAAACAGGTTTTCCATTCTTTGTCCAATGATGTATGGTTGGGAGTTGTAAGAGAAAAAGCCAAGGGACTGCAAAATGAGGGAAGCCTGTTGTTACGGAATGGACCCCCAGTCTAAGTTACATCCTAGCAGAGGGATTTTTTAAGGACTGCCTTCAATGAAATATGTTCAAGTGCATGCTCAAAACATTAAAAAAAATATAGTTTAATAAAATGATCTTTCTCACTTGCTCTTTGTTTAACAGGGTGGCATTTGTGATGAAGAAGCATTTGAATACTCATTTACTGGGCAAACATGGAGTTGGCACACCCAAAGAAAGGTAAACTGCTTTAAAATTCTTCAACATTGTATCTTATACATCTTGGAGATCTTTTCTACAATATTTAGCTTGCCCACAATGGAGCCATCTGGATTTTTACCTCAGCTCCAAGAGAGATCCAACATGTTTAAGTGCTCTGATGTCATGGTGCTTATGACACGTCTGTAGAAAGAAATTCCATATAAAGGGTGTAAGATTTGGATTTGCACCTTTTAGGTTTTTTTTTTTTTGACAGGTGATATTATTTTCTCAAAACTTCCATAGTTGTAAATGTACCTCTCAGTACAAAATCAAAATTTTGGTGGTTTTTTTTTCCTTTTTTGGTCTCTTCTTGCTGGCCTTGATGCTCATAGGTTTATAAAATTACTTTCTAAGAGGTGAAAGACACAGAGGAATCAAAAAGAAAGTTTCCTCAAGTGTTCTTGGGTAGGAAGGGAGATTTGGCATTTTCAATATTTTCAAAATGAATTAATTTATTTTTTCAATCTGTACACAGCTACTTCTCCAACTTTGTTTGCAAGCAGGTTATTTTTTATGTGGTTTAAAATATAACTGTGTTTTACAAACTCACTGGCACTGTGTTTGCAGATAAACAGATTTTGCTTCTGATTTATTTGGCACATTGTGGCTTAGCTATTGCTATTTCATTGAATCTTTGGGCCAACTAGAAAATTGATGTGTTTTGGATAGCCAAAAGATGGCATAGTCTCTTTCAGCCTTCGTAGATGGAGGTGTTCATTGCTGGATGCTTGATACTGTTTCAAGTATTACTGCCTTGTAACTCATTCTTTGGGGGTAGGCTTTCATAAATAAGGAGTATTTTCTTTGAAAATACTTTGAAAATATGAAAAAAAAAAAGAGGAAAATAAATGATAGGAGCTGTAGGGGAACACAGCAAAGCTCTTTCTTAGCCATGTTTGTTTCTTGTTAAAGACAATGAAAACTGTGGGCAATTAGACCCATTCCTCACAAGTTTGTCACGCTTAAATCACAAAGGGACCTAAGAGTAGGGTTTTAAATTAACACCCCATATATGTCTTAGTTTGACTAAGCACCAATTTAGGTGGTGCTTTTATTTTTAAAGAGATTTCCTCTACAAAGGGCTTTACCAGAATTTCCCTAACATGTGATTATTCAAGAGTTTTAAGATATTCTATTTAATCTAAAATACACAATGATGCATCGAAAAAACAATTACAGTTTCATCAAAGCAGATATCACAATAAAGTTTATGTTGGTTATCTCTTGTCATAGCACAACAATTACAAACTGTTTTGCCCTGGTGGCTTATTTTATAACTGGAATCATTCAGTACCAATATATTCTTTTATAAGGGGGTACTTACTGTACAGTCATCATAAATACAATGTAGAGATAACTTGTATTACCCTAGTGAATATGTGCACAATAAAGGATACATACAATAGTTTTCCAAATATAATATCTTAGCCTGAGAGGCATATTTTCGGTGATGATCATCTTGAAATGAATTCCTAAACAAGCAGGATGCTATAAACTAAATCAGTCGTTGCTGGCTTTTCTTTGGGTGTTCCGTTCTGAAAGCCTCCTGGCTGTGGCTGTTTTCCCCATTTCTTCCCGTATTCCTTCAAGGCTTTCTGGCTGGTTGGCCAGCATGGCACGAGGAGGAGGAGGAAGAGGAGGGTGGCAGGTTTACAGGCCCTGGCTGCCCAAGGAGCAGAGGAGCCCTGCTGAGGCCTGCAGCCTCCCTGCCTCGCCTGCTGACACGGCTGGGGAGGCTTTGCCTCCAGCACAGGCAGGTGGAGTTGGAGTGACCTCATGCCCTCTTCTTTCTCAATTTCTTCATCCATCTTTTGAGTATTTCTTTTCCACAATACCTTTTCAGGTGGCACTTTGGCTTAATGTAGAGCAGCATCAAGCAGTAGTGGCAGAGTTACAATAACAATATAAATTTCTAGTAGCAGTCCCGTGCTGGGGATGGGGGATGTTTAAGCCACATGAACTACTGCAGTAAATACCAAACCACTGTTGCTTTTCTTTCCATCTTTCCTCTCCTATTACGAGAAAGTTCGATGCCTTTTAATGGCTTTAGGAACCAAAGAAATCCTTCTGCTGCATGTTAAACCATCACTTTGGGCATAAACATATTATAAATTAAGTTACATAGTTTTCTTACCTATGTAAAACATTAATGCCTTGATTATAATTTTGCAAGCTTGCTATTTTTTAATTTCTCTAGGACAATATAATCAGTTTATTCTTTATGTTTTGAATTTGATTCTGCCCTCTGATACATTGCATATTATAGCAAATACTAATAGAAGCTAGCTAAATAGGCTGTGACAATTAAATTAATAATGCATTTTATTTGCAAGTGTTTAGTCTTCATGGTTTGACTGATATATGCAAAGATGGTAATTTATTAAAAGTAAATTCATGTAATTGTACTACAGAATTTGATGGACCAAAAAAAGTTGTCAGCATGACTATCATCAAAAACAGAAAATTGAAAAGAAGTTCAAAAGGATGCTTGAAAAAATAGTTATAAACCATCCACCCTGAGATATTGAGGCCCTTTTAACAAACTTCTTAGAATGGAATTGCTGGTGGTAAGCATTGAGATAGTTCTGAAAGGGAGAGAAAAAATACATTTACAATTTAGTAAGCGATACTCAACTTGTGCACGTTGCTCTCTCTAGCTTTCCATCACTATTGGGGTTTTTTATGCACAAAAGAGAGGAGCTATGGAGGCTGTGGAAGTGCTTGCGTGGGTGGATACAGAAAACGAGTATAATTCATAATGAAATTGCAACTAAAACATCTTTTGTTTAGGTTATTTTCTTTCTTTAAAAGACAGAATTGATTTAAAGGGAAAATACTGTGCAATTGAAAATCACATAAGTTTTTAAAAAAAACTTGTAGTAAAATGTCTGCACATTTCAGGCACAAACACCCTACTGCCTAGTCCATTATGATCATTACCATTTAATAGCTAACTCGAAAGTGGAATGTTTTAACAGAAAGAATTCCTCTAAGGTATATTTTCCTGTTATTGGAACTGTGATACTGATTTATTGTCAACTTGAATGTGTCTCAAAACTGGCATGTTATCTGCTAAGTCCAAGGCCAGTACATATTTGGTACTTCAGTGTCAGTAATCTTCATGGGACCTATAACTATATCTTATTGGCCGGATAAATCTTTGGCTACACCTTTATTGTGTCTGGGAGACATTGTGGTTGAGGACAAGGTGAATGCATCAGTAATGTTAATGGTGCCAAGTTCTAATTTCTGTTACATCATTACTTTACTTAAGTGTAAATTGTGTCAGGACACAGAACAAACAGATGTATCACTATTAAGACATACACATACACACACATAAAGATATGAGCCAGAAAATAAAGATAAATTCACTAAGTCATTCATCAGTGAGATTGAATTCTGCCACTGTGAAGTACAAATCTGGATTTGGAATTTTTTTGTATGAAAAATGCACATAAATATTCTCTAAAGATTTTTAGAGACACTATTAGTGCTGTAAAAATATACATTTTATAGTTTATTATACTTTCTTAACTAGAGTTCTATGTGATACATTTGTTTAAAAAATTCTTTTACATGAGAGAAAGCCATAGAAAAGCCTTTATAGTTGTTTAATTACCTCATCTTCCTTATGAATTTTAAATGATGAGTTGCCTCTGAAATAACTTTACATATAAGTAATCCCATTGAATCAAATAGAATCATTCATATATAGACAGTTACTGGTAGCACAAACAGTCACTGAATTGGAATATCTGTTATAGAACAATTCCTGTAAAGGTCATTAAAAATATATTCGGTTTTGCAAGGTTCTGGTATTTTTCATGTGCCTTAAGAATGGGATCAGTGTTACAGTGCTAGTAACATCATATGAAGATCATATTGAAGATTTTCAAATGATCTTGATTGATTGAAAAAACTGTGCAGTGATTTCAACTTGAGAACAAGAGCTATAGCTGTGTAATAGCAACCTAAATACATTTGAGATGCTTTGTCAAATAATATTGAACTGTAACATACTTCTTAAATCTGTGTATTTTTACACTTTGAAGTAAAAAGAGGAAATTCCTAGGTGCCAGTTGTTTCATGGGCTTGCATAAGCCCATCTGAATTTTTGAATATTAAATTCTACTAATGTGTAAATATCATAAAATAGACAAGATTGTGGATATGTCAGTGGAAGGATTGTTGAGGTCTGAAAGAAAAGTAGCCAGGAAAAATGAACTCGGGGTTGATGTTCTGTATATTATTTAGAAAACTGTCTTGTAATCAGCTGCTGTGTTCTGATATTTCCATTTTTAGTGTAAAACTAGAAGTGTATCAAGTCCTTAAGTACAGCCCTCTTTTATTTAACTGAGCTGTTAATTCTTCTTATGAAGCATTTTTTCTTTCTTTGAGTAGAGAATTTTGTGATAGTAGCTATTTGATATGCCTGTTTTGGGTAATGTTACCCCTGCAAAGTAAAAAGATCCAGTTTGATGTTAAGCAAATTTTGGGTAAACAAGTGACAAAAGTCACAAAGTGATGTGCCATACATCCATACAAAAGGAAGTGGTTCCAGTCATCCATTCCAGCTTTCTGCTTCTACTGCATAAGTCAACAATGCAGGCCAAGAGGGTAAGGGTTAGTATGTAATTGTTTTGTAATAACCTGCTCATGTTCCAAAGGAATGAATTCTGTATGTGACTGTCTCACAAAAGGGTTTCCAGTTGGAGGCACTGGTAGTACTTATGGATTCACTGGACAAGAGGCTACCTGTAATACCAGAGGGTGGTGTGCTGAGTCTTGCCTTCTAGATTTGTCATCACCTTTTACTGCTTCTTGCAAGTGAATTTGAGCTTTTTGACTGAAACCCAACACTTTTAGGTTAACTGGATAGGAATGAAAAGCTTTACTTAATTGGTTATTTCCTGCATTTTCTTTAAAAGGGTCTTGGAGAGTTACATAATCATTCTTTGGAAAAGCCCTAAGGAAAGAAATGTATTTTTTTCCTGAAATATTTACTATTTAGAAGTTTGTGATGAGGGGATGTGTGTGTGTAAAACACTCAGTTTTAGCAGAGTTTGGGAGCTGAAGTTTTTGCCTAGCATGCTTGCTCAGCTTTCTATGTTTTGGAGGCTTATCTGGCCTTTGCAAGCAGTATTTCTCTTTGGTGTTCAGCTCTTGTCTGGTGTTACACTATGTCAGATTGTGAATCAGGTTCCATAGGTACAGGTTCCATAATCAGTTGCTGGCTGTGTGGTTTTCTTTGTCTGTGGCTGACCAAGGAACATAAGGAAGCCGTCGGGGTTACCTGTGATTCCTCAGGTACTGGAAGTAAAAGATGTGCTGAAAATTCACAGCTTTCCTCATGGCTTGCTGTCTGTACACACATCATATGCATTTGGTTTGCTGCAAAGAAATGAAGACTAGGCAGACATTTATACTTTTGAAGACTGCTGTCACAAAGACAAGTGATGACTTCAGAATCTTTTCAAAAAGAAAAATAACAAGTGAAGGACTGTTAAAAGAGTGAAGTTATTTTGCTAATACTCATTATTTGTTCTTCCTAACAAATCCTGGCAATATTAGAGTTTAGTTAAGAAGGAAGGGCAACCTGAATAAGTTTATTTTAATTGCTAGGTATGTGAGATGTTTTGGAAATTTCTGTAGTCAGCAACAGTCTTCCTGTTGTGAAGGCTTAGCTAATATGGTTAGAAAATAGAGGGTGTACCTAATGGGATTCATGCTGCCCACAGTGAGCACCTTTGGTTAATTTTAAGCATCATAACAAGATATAAATGATGATCTCACATTCATAAACAATCAAGTACTGTCTAGAGCATAGGTTTATTATTTCCATTAGCAAGCGTATGCTAACATTGTCTGTGAATCTGTGGAAGACAGTGTGGGTAGTTGCTGAAAGTGTCAGCTTTTTTCACAATGGTTTTGTTTCCAAGGAAAACACAGTTCCTTGTTGCATGCCATCAGCCAAAAAGTTGTAAGCCTCAAACTGATCCCTCCTCTGTTGCAGTCAGCTGAAAGTAAGTTGTTCCAGTTGCATGTCCCAACATGCTGCTTCCACTGTGTAAGGCAACTGTGTAGGCCAAGAGGGTAAGAATTAGGATGGCAATATATCTCTAGATCCCTTTTTACCTGTGTGGGACTGGTAGCAAGGGACCTCTCCAGACAATTCTGCAGTCTGTGTTACACTGCTTGGAGGGTTGTATGTTGTGACACTTGCAGATGTGAAATATTCCATGCCTTGGGTGATACCATGACTTTTAACTTTGATTAGTCTATATAATACAACATACATCTTTACTGAGAGCACTGTGAAGGAAATGAAAACATCATCTCTTGACCATGCTGCAATGAAATGTTTTCCATATATTCTGAAGAATCAGAGGAGTATTTTGTAAACTTTGGAAGTGAAAACAGAAGTTCTGTGGTAAATGAACTTCTACCATATGACTGATGAAGGTCTATATGACATATGACATGACAGTCTACTATATGACTGATGGTAGAAGCTTACTTTCTGCTTCTTAGCCACACACATCATAATTCTTGCATCAAGTTATGATGCTATCAGGACTACTTTTCTGCAGCCAAAGCAGCTGCATAATTATTAAGTACGAAGGTTTGTCAAGGTTTACTTAAGTTTCAGCATCTCAAGATAGAAAGAAAATGCTGGAGAAACATGTTCTGGAGTGAACAGTACCGTGAATGCAATTCTAAAATCACCTCCATAGTGCTATAATATTTTAAAAAAGGTTGACTGAGACTTAAGTAGTAGAAATATGGAGGTCTTGTTGTACTGTAAAGACAATCCTCTGCAATATAAGCCTGCAAGGTGTGCTCTGTACTGATCTCTGGTGGGTAGAGTCATAGGGCAGCCTAGCTTAGAAGGGGACTCCAAAAATCATCTGGTCCAACCTTTGGGGGGGAGGAGAAGAAGACTAGAGGAGATCATCTAGCCTTCTGTCCAATAACATATTGAAAATTCCCAGTGATGAGAACTACATCCTACTACATCCCTTAGGAAGTTGCTCCAGTGAATGATTGTTCTTGCTATATTTTTTTTTTCTGTTAAGAGAAAACTTTTCCCAGTGTAACTTGTACTTTTTGCCTCTTGTGTTCCCTGTGTGCTGCCTTGTGAAGAGAGAACCTCTCTCCTCATAGCAGCAGCCGTTTAAGTCCTGGAATACCATAATGAGGTCCCCTCCCCTCCCCTCCCCTCCCCTCCCCAAGTTTCTAAACCCTGCTCTAGCTTGGGTTTTTG
>JAJNNQ010000075.1:58490000-58525000 GCA_027886175.1 Phylloscopus collybita
CAGGGAAAGGATAGATGCAATTAAATAGTTTTATCATTGGTACTTGTTGGAGATTTTGAGGATTTTGTTTCTGGTTTTTTTGGTCAACTGACTCGCAGAAATTTTACCAGTAGAGTACACAAGTGAAAGTGCATTTCTGTGTTTGGAGGGTTTTTTTTAGTTGTTTTATTTCTTTTTATTCTTTCCTAAGGGCTTTAATGTTTTCATGTATGATGTGTCTGAAACTTGTGATTTTAAAGTCTCTTTTCTATCTTCATTATGCTTATGTATTGTATAGATTTCTCCACATAGAATGATGTTCAGTTTCACTATCTCTACAGCTGCAAGACAAATAGAAGTGTAAACACAAAGCAGATGCATCATTTTACATAAGAAAACCTTGCTCCCACTTATCATATTTGAACTGCTTGTGTTTGTACACCTGTAGCTCACTGACAGTACCCTTCAGAAAATGAATTATTGGTTTTGTACCATTTATATAAGACATGGCTCATTGTAGACAAATGAGAGATAATTTCTAGAATTCTAGATCCATCTTATTTTTGTTGACCACCATCACTTTGTGTAATGCTGCATATTCATAGTGCTCCAAGCAGATTCGAGGTAGTGGCACCAAAAGCCCAGTCCTCTGTTGGCTTTCTGAAAATTTCCATGCAAGCTCTTCATCAAGAGGCCATTGTTGTGTGAGAGGGGTATGGAGATGCCATGTGGCTGTAAATGGCCACCTCAGCCCTCGTGCAGAAAATGGCTACTGCATGTGACTAAAGTGATACGGTTGGCCAGTTTCTGACATGTTAAGCTGGTTTCCTTCCAGCTGCTAATTGAAAAAGGTAAAAAGTTCTGCTGATTGTGAAGTCAGTGTTACTCATTTATAACCACGTATGATTTCATCACTCATGGACCAGCTCACGTAAGGATTGTTTCTACATTATTTTGTTTCTACAGCATGGGAATTCTGTATTCCCTTAATTTTAAGCACCCTGAGAGTAGGCATATGTTAATACTAAAAGAATGCAGTGCGGAACCAGTTTCTTAGACCACTGAAATTTCATCTTGTTTGCTCACTTGTTGACATTTTTGCTTGTCAGTTTTCTGAGTATTTAGTGATATAGTCAAGAGACAGGATGAGGGCAGAAAGCATAGAGGTACTAGCAGAAATAGATAGGTTTGATAATTATTTTACTTTATGGTATATGCATAGCAAGTGCATTTGTACAGAGTTAGCTAAATACTGATTTATGCCTCTCTAAGTAAAAGAAAAGCATTAAAATACTTGCTATCATCTTGAATCTCTAAAATGTCTGATAGTTCGTATTTCATAAAGTCACACATCTGAGAAGTTGGCTTTTGCAAAACAAGCTCTCTGATTATCTGATATCCTCCGGAAGGTTAGGAGAGTTGTTTCCTATATTACTTAGGAAAAAATTTCTTTTTACAATTGAAAATGTCAGCATCAATTTAAAGTAACACTAAGCATGTGCTTGCTTTCTGAATATTATCCTCCTCCACCTCCCCTCCAACCACCCTGCTGAGGATCTGAGTGTGACAGTTTGATTAGATCATCAATCCTTACTGTTAACAGCACTTTTCCTGAACACCTGGGTTGCTAGGTCACATCTGAGTTTAGCTACCGTTGTTTTAGTGACCTAACGTGCATTCACCATAGCAATTTACATTTAGTCCCCAAATTAAAAGTTACCTTAGAACAACAGTTTGCTTTAAAATGACCTTTGTTCTGATGTGAAAGTTATGCTATATGATGTGATAAAAACTATAAATGGTGAAACAGATTTTTTGTGTTTGGGATGTGGTTACTTATTTTGGTACAGATCTCACATAGGTCTGTCTAACTGCTGTCTCAAAAGCAAAGCTCAGTTAGGAATACTTCTACTTAATTGTCTGTCAGTGTAGAAGAATGCTACATAGATTTATATTCCCCTTTGATTAAATGGTGTTATTCTATACTAAGTTAAGTAATCACATTTGCCATATCCTTACAATATTTTTGTAGTATTTCTTCCCTAAAAATCTTCTTTTGACTTGTTAGTACAGTTTGATTCCTGCTTTTCCCATTCTTAGGGAAGATATCAGCAAAGGTGAATACCTAGCAACAATTTCAATGCAAATTGTCGAGCAGCAGACAGCAACATAAGCATGCTATAAAATGTAGTCGATTTCTGAATATATAGTAGTCCTTTTTTTTTCTTCTCAACTTTCCTCTGCTGTGATGATATTCATAAAGTTATCAGAGGAAAATTCATGAAACATTTATTAAAAAATCAGTTGAATTAAAAATCAATTAATCAAAATTTTCCTTCTGTTTTTGAGTGAACAAATAAAAGCACAAAATGGGACAGTGTTATACAACAAGAGAATTCACTTTTAGCAGTATATGTGAAGTAACAATAGCAGTTAATGGAAATGCTTTGCTTCGTGCTTTCTCTCATGTCTGTTGAATATGCTTCCATATATATTCTTAAATCAAATGTAAAGCTTCCTGTAATCTGTTACAGTCATGCCATTGTTGCACATCTATGAAACTAGATACCAAATGATTATTTCCATTAAATTGGTAAAATGTGAAAGAGAGATCTGAAGGCTAAGAGTAGAATTTAAAAATAAAAACATTTCTTTAAGTATAAGGTTTATAATAGAGGGGTGTTTTGCCACCTCCTGTAGCGCATATAGTGTGGAATTAAAATGCATTGCATAAAACACATACATTTGGGGGCCTGATTTGGTGTCTAATTAAATCAGTAGAAAGTATTATTTTGATTGGGATCATTAATGAAGCATAATTTTGCTTGTTAAGCAAAACTCTAATTAGACACTATATTTTAAATATTATTTTGTATATATGCTACTGTTCAAGAACGTGTTTACTGTGTCCTCTGAAATACGTGAAGTGCCTACTTCTGTTAATCCGTATTCAAAACATATGTCGTAGTGGCTTCTGAGAATTCCTAATAACAATAAAATTAAAAACATGGATAAATCTATGCAAAACTAAAAACTCTGCAGCATGCAGTGTACATTATTTTAAATGCTAATTCGTGGTAAAATTAATGGTAAAAAAGTTCAAAGGATCTGGTGTACATAATCAGAATGGAGAAAATGCTGCTCAGCCTTCCATCAGAGTGATGTAAGATAGGGTCAATAGGATGTTTAAAGGAAAAGCTACCAAGAAAGAGGTGACATAAGAGAGTAACTCTTTCAAACAGCATTTTTTTTTTAGTGATACTATGCAAATAGAAAATACTAGGCCTGGATGAAAGCATACTTGTTAAACTCCTTGAATAACTTGTAGGATATGAGTAATGTGATATTACTTTATATATGTGTTTGTTTATTTATTATTATGGCTATGAAACTGTATTATTTATAACCATATGAATCCATGCAATCAGAAATTTTTGAAAACCGAAACTTTTGGGGACAGCTTTAGCATGCTTCATAGCTGTTCACTAAATGTTTATTTAGTTTATTTTTTAGTTTGAGGAAGTTTATTTACCACTTTTGTTTTGTTTTGTTTTTGTTTTTGTTTTTGTTTTGTTTTGTTTTATGTATTTTTTACTTTGTTGCTTGTTGTTTTCCAGATCAGAATAAAAATTGCTGAAGTTTGAAATTTGGCCATAATAACCATCACTGACTATTGATGGTCACTGTGTGTATTGCTTTGGATTACCAGATTATTATCTGTATATTCCCCATTGTTTATGGAGACTTTGTAGGTGAAGGTTATTCTTTGGTTTACAGCTTTTCTCTTACATATGATTATGTTGGCATGAATTCTGTTCCTGTTGGAACAAATCAGATGTTTACCTTAATGCCAAACAGTGCAACTTTTTATTTTCATGCACTCAGTAAAGATTGGTAAGTGTGCTGTTGGGTAAATAAAAAAAAAGTGTAATAGTTACTTACTGAGTGAGAGAACATTCACACTAGGTAGAAAAACAGGATGGATCCATGGACTAACTCCTGTTATATCATGATAGATTTAACTGTTCAGTAAAAGACTCCCCTTCTTACAGATTGCCTTGGGGAGAGACGAGCATGTATGAATTTAGTCTCTATTGTACTATATCTTTACTGAAAACACGTCTTTATTCACAGCAAGGTGTCTCATGTAAGTTTTCTATCTGTAACAGCCAAGACAAGGCGTTGGTAGTTTCCATGAAGGTGAAGTGAGGTACAGTCAGTACTTCCCGTTGTTGGCATTGCCTAAATTAAAGGAATTTGAATTTACTTCATTGCTATTTTCAATAAGATTGCAGGAATTATCTTACTTGTGCTAGTTATATCAGATGAAATCACAATTTTTTTT
Organism: Phylloscopus collybita; assembly: GCA_027886175.1. Taxonomy (NCBI): domain Eukaryota; kingdom Metazoa; phylum Chordata; class Aves; order Passeriformes; family Phylloscopidae; genus Phylloscopus; species Phylloscopus collybita. The sequence continues at coordinate 58,494,325 of JAJNNQ010000075.1, forward strand.
GCTGTGTGGACAGAGAAATCCACTTGTGTGGAGAATAGAATGCATTTAGAACACAGAATGTTTTCCAGCATAGTTGCAAACTAGTCTAAAGGTAGATTTTCTAGCTACTTCTGAAAACTAGAATGTTTTCAGTGTTCTTCTGTTTTGTAAAGAAGTAGTCCCTCCCCTGGCCAGACTTCACTGCTCTTCAGGCTTCACCTGTGGAAGAAGTTCAGGGAGTACATGCAGCGAAGGAGTGTGGATTCTGCTGTAGTTATGTTTTCATCATCAGGGGCAGTCATCTGAGTGGCTTGGGAAGTCATACCTTTTGTGTTTGATTTTCTTTCCATTTACAATGTGAGTGTAGTAGCACTTACTTCACAGGTGCAGATGAGAGCTTGTGAAGCATTGCAAATAGAACTATGATTTTATTTTTCTTTTATTGGAATGATGTGATAAAACTATTGTGGCTGTCACACTTTGAAAGAAAGAGATTTGATGTGTTTTTGAAATGCTAATCTGAAGGACAGGAATGCTGGGAGAGAGGAAGTGAAGATCTTTCTCCAAATAGGACTTGTGATCAAGCTAGAGACAGAAGCTCTTATGGGTGTAACAGAAGTGTTAAAACCTAGAGAGAGTCACCAAACAATTGCTAGGGAAGGGAATTCCTTGCAAATGGTGCTTCCTTTTTTTATTGATTTCTCTGTACCTATGCTGAAAATAGAGCTGTATATGGAGTCAGTCCAGTAGACTCTTAGTTTTATTTTCAGGTTAGGTTCAGCTTCACTCTGACAGCAGCTCCTTTGGTTTGTGTTTCACATAATTTCAGAGAATGGTCTTAATTCATTTCTGCTTTCTGTGAAAGCTTTTTGTGAAGACTCAGCCTTGGCAGAGTTCAGACCAAGGACTCATATACAATATGGGCTGGCTATCAAATCCTTTATTTTTCATTTGGGCTTGACTTAATTCTCTAGTTTAGTTGTTGAGAAGTATAAATCTGATGTCTAATGCAAAATTTTTTTTTTAATTTCATTGAGGTTTGTTCTGGCTATAATTAGTATTGTTTTCTATGATGAATTTTGCACAGGCAGTTTTAGGAAATGCTGTAACCTCGATAGTGTACATTTCTATTGCTTTGTTAGTGTGCATTCTGCTCTAGGCAAACACAGAAAGGGGAATCCAGGGGACTGAGTCAAGAGACTAAAGTTTGTATTGATGTGGGTCAGAGGAGAATGTTCTATGTCCCAAGAGCATGGGGTTTAAAAAAAGAATATAGGACATGGTTCATAAGGGGCAAAGCCATGCAAATGCCTCATATTTTTTCTTCCTTGTTCCTGCAATATCCTGACCTTCTATGTAAGAAGTTTTAAGGGAGCATGATGAGCCTTTAACAGTAACAAAGATACTTCATTTTACAGTAGAACCTTTCAAGATGAATTTCAGTATAGTAACAAATCAGTATATTTAAAGCATATAAAAATTACGCTACATTTGCATTTTTTATCACAATCTAACTTACATATTGAAAAAGTTCATTTTTATAAATGGTACATTTAGAATGTACTTTATAAATTTTACTTTTAAGTCAGATGTTAAATGCCTTTGCTTGTTGATATGCCTGTGTGTACATCTTGTCTCCCAGTTAGAGTGTTTAGTCACCAAAGGGAATTGGTCACTTTTTGTACAAGCCTGTGATTCCTAATTACACCTATAGAAAGATGGGTGATGATTTTTAACCTCTTAAGATCCCATTTTCTTTTCTAAATCCCATCTTTTCCAGGTCTAGCATGTTGATCTGTCAGTCTCTGTAGGAGTTGTCAGGGTTATCTGTCAGTGTCAAAGTCAGAGGAAGACATTCAGAAATACAAAAATGTTATTCTTTATGTCTGTAGGTTTACTAGAAGGATTTTAGAAGAAGCACAAAATAGACAGCAGAGGGGGCCAGGCTCTCTACATCACCAACCCAGTTGCTGTCATTTCATTACAGTGATTTTGTTTTGTAGACAGAGGTTCTCTGGTTAGCCCATTTAGTTATTATAGTGTTGTTCTGTTATTTTGCATTTACTGGGAAAAGCAATGGAAATTCAGGGAACTTTTTTGAGTAGCTTTTGTGATTCCACTTTCACATACACTTAAAAAAAAACACACAAAGAACATAATCATTCATTTTCTTATGACTGCTTTTTTTTTCCTGTAAAACTAATATGAACATGTCTTGAGAATGAAAAGGAACCCCTGTAAATATGAGGACCTGATAATGCTGAATCAAGCCACTTTCTATATAGCCAGAAATCCCCATCCATTTCTTCATCAATTGCTGTTCTTGCAAAACAAGAAATTATATATAAATTCAAAATATTATATAATTTTACTGGACAGCATTTTGGTGCATGTCTTTCTTCCGGTACTGTGTTAGTTCCAAAGATAACATTTGTTGAAAAATGCATGTAAAATACTCTTATTTTCTTTTTCTTTTTTTTTTTTTTTTCCCTGCAGGCATTACTTGCTAGTAATATATGTCATGAATGATATTTTTCTGCACCTTGGTGTTCCATTTAGTATACACTACTTAGCTGATCTACATTCATTGGGTCAGTATTTACTATTGCTGCCTTCGTAGACCATTATCTTATTTTCCTGAGAAAGCACAGTGAGGTTTTCAGCTGAAAACTGGTGTAGTTCTTAGCCCCAAACGGTCACTTGACTTGGTTATATAAGATTTGGTAGGACACTAGCCTTGCATCAAGTGTTGCCACACAGGTGAGCCAGTCCATTTCCAAAAACCAAACAAACTAACAAACCCTGCAAAAAATATTGAGTTGGACATGGACTTACATGAATGGGCTCACTGTGACTACATCTTCAGCAAATGACTGATGATACTTCGACAAATGATACTTCAGGATATAGTTTTGTTTTTTAATTTATATGCTTTCTTGTAGTTGACTTTATTCTTGCTTTTTAAAAATGAAAATAGATAAATGCAGCAAAATGATACATGCCAAGTTTTTAAGGTGATGTAAATGGTCATTAGATCATCATTCAGGAGGCAGACATTCTTCAGCTAGAAACTGAATTCTGTAGTTTGAAGTTAGTAAAAGGAAATGACAGTGGCATACATTTTTCATTAAATATGTCTACTATATCTTTACAAGCATTTTAAGAAACAGGTATGGCATCAACATAGCTATGATGATATACTGCAGCTGTCCCTGGATTAATGCAGTGAAGATATGACCTCTTGAAAACTGCCTGCTATGCACAGTTGCTGTAGTTGCCCTGTTTCCATCAGTGTGATTTTAAAAAGCATGGGAAGAGGGACTGCACTTCTGATGAGGCATATACATTCAAAAAAAAAAAAAAAAGGAGGGAGATGGGCAATGGAGGTCTAATTAATTTATTTAAAAGGATCAGGGTTGGGAATGGTTGCTGTGGATTTTGGAAGAGTCAAAAGAGAACGTCAGTCTTCTAGGTGCACCAATGTATCTCCTCAGGTATAGGGAAAATAAGAACTGTTAGAGAGGTTTCTTCCACTTTATATGTATTGTGGAGTTTCAGATTATTCCAGATTGTAGAACCTTAATGTCATCTAATTCTTGTTCAATTGATGTTATGTTGTTCTTCTGTTTTGCAATGTTGCTTAAACTTTATTTTTAAAAAGAGTTACAAAAATAGAAGTTGTTTTCTACTGTAAGCGTACCAGCAGAGTTCAGGTCATCATGCAAATGTAGAACGATGGCAGAATCGTCGTGACATGTGTACAGAACAGTTTGATAAGGTCTCTCAGCTGGTATAATGAAGGGTTGCTTTCTTCCCTGTGTTAACACTGAAACATTAAACAGAATGGACACTGAATTTTGGTGCTTTGCTGATAAACAAGTTGAATGTACACTTGTACAGTGATGTATTGCAGTGTCCTTGTGTCTGCGAATGGACTTCTCACAGATTCAGAGGTAGGATTCTATATATAACCTGCTGTATGTAGGGAGGTTGTGAACAGTTTTACAAATATTCTTCTTTGGGATACTGCTAGTGAAAAAAACCAATAAAAATGCAATTCACATCAGCTGCTGAAAATCTCTGATGCATTTTCTCTAACATAGACAGCAACTTCCGAAAATATTTATGAGTCTGCTTTTTGATGAATGCTTGATATCATCCCTTAGGATATGATCTCTTTGTTGGATTAAAGGCACTAGTCCTTGCATTAAATGATGTTGGGTTTTTTCATCCTAATACTCTTTACATGTATCTCTTTTAGATGGTGCCGTCTATTATTGTGCTCAGCCTCCCTACGTTTATCTTCCCTATGAAACAGCTATTAGTTCACCAAACAAATTTTGAGATGATCTTCCTCCAACAGTTTGCAGGTTCTGAAAAATCCATTAATATCAAAAACCAGATTCCCTTTGCGCCATGTGTGCGTGCATGTATGTGTGCGGTATTTTTTATGTTGACCTGAAGATTTGTTTTACTTCTGGACCTGTATAGCTGCTTAGGGGGTTGTACTCTCCCTGTGCTGTTTACTCCCATGTTGTCTGATCCACCAGCAATCTAATTCACAGATAGTATCATAATTCGTGATGTAATAGATCTTCCACATTGTTTTGTTGGGGAAACTTAGTAAAGATAAAAACCTCATGTGGCAGTTGCCCTTGCAGCAGTTTAAGCTTTTGATTCTTGCTTTCCATCATAAATGTGCACTGATTATGCCTTGACACCTCTCCTGCTACACATTCATTTTTCTGTGGTCTTTCTGATAGACTGACATGAAACTGGTCACTTTTAGCTTTTGCCATTGCTTTCAAAGCATATGCTCTGGGCAGTAAGTTTTCTTTCCCTTGTAGACAAGCTTCATTTGGTATTTGTTTCATTAAATATTAAACTTTTTTGTACAGAAAATTTACTACAAACATTGTCTGATTACAAACTGTACTGCCTCAGTGCTTAGAATTCAATCTGCCATGACCACTTGTCCCAGATGCTCCAGTTCTGTTCTTTTGTAGATCTGTTGCAGATTATTTAATTATCAAGATTTTATTTTGAAGATAGACAGAATTAGAATATAGTTTAAAGGCAAATTCAGATTATTATTCATTCTGCCTTCTTCTAAAGGTACGTTTCTGACATAGGAGAATTTTGAAAATTTCCTAGGTGTCAAATATTTCAGCAGGAAATTATTTAATATTTTGATTGTTTAAATTTTTGTTGGTCTCTTAAGTTGATCAGAAGCTTTAAATGTAGACTTTGATGGTAGCTTTTTGCTAATCATGAATAAAATATTTCTAGAAGTTTCCTTTGAGGGCCAGAGCGAACACAAAGTACTTTAAATCCAGAGTTTTTCAGAATAAGTGATTATGTTACATAACGTAAGTAGAAGTTTAGATTTGTTAGGAATGTAACTATAGAATAAGGAATGAGTTTAGATGAAGAGTCTTGGCATGTCAGGTTTAAGTTAGTTATTGTACACTGGCATCTGAATAAACAGGCATTTGGGCATAGCAAGTAAGCAGAAAAATTGGTAAGGATCATGTTCCATTCCTGGTGCCTCAGGTTAAGCGCTGTAGGTGACACTTGTGATGAGCTGAACTTTGCAAAAATATTTGTAATAATCGGTTCAACTGTTTCCTAATATGAACATCTATCATAGCCATCTAAGAGATGGACCTTGAAGAAATTGCCAGTGATCATCTAGTCCCTTCTCCCAATCATAATTTATATGCAAACATAAGTATTGTTTCCAAACACATTGCTACGATCAAAATATTCTTTGATAGATGCCGATGTAACTTATTTCTGAAAGTATCTTTCAAGGGGACACTTCTGCAACTTCCATGCTTGCTTATTCTACAACATACCTGCACATGCTGAAACACGATGCTTTGTAAAATTTAGGAAACTCAGATTTATTGAGAACACATAGTTTTAGAAACGAATTTGAAATTTGTCAGAGGAAAGATAGTTATCTCAGTAACTTCCTATCAGAATGACTTCACTATGCATACCTCTATATATTTCAGTTTCTGTATTTGTAATAGCAATTTGTTTGAAGAATAATATTGCTGGCTTCAGAGATTCTGTACAGTATATTCCAGCTTCCATTTACTTCTCTATGTATAGCTTAGGCTTATTGGTAAGGCAGTGGTAATCAGACATCTCTCCTTGTGTAGTCCTGTCCCCTGGGTTCTTTGTTCTCATTTCTTCTCTGAGAACTGCTTAGCTAGAGCCACAGAGCTGACTGGCTGCATCAGGGATAGGAAGTCAATCTGCTCTGGACTAACTCTCACATTAGTAAAAATTGGATATAGTCAGAGGAATGAGTCATTGAGCCAAATTGTGCTGTTCTCTCCCCTCCAGTCCCTGACTGAGCTCTCTGTACTGTATTTCCAGTGATGTGCACGAGCAGCATCACACCACATTTCCCACCAGAATTGTATTCTAGAATTGTGCTCCTTCCCCTTCTGCATTCCTCCTAGAAATTTCACAAAAGGAGATTCAAGGAAGGTATGCTGTTGGAAGAAGTGGGGAAGTGGAAATAATGTTTTGCTACATGAAGCTGTTGAGTAAATCTGTGTGAAAGAACAGCTGTATGGGCCCCATTATCCTTGCTTGCCCTATTGTGCTGTGAGGGGATTAAAGGAGAAGGAAGTTTTTCTGAAGAACCAACCAAAATCTGTAATTCAGGTATGACCAAGCTTACATGACCAAGGGACATAAGACCCAGTAGGCCCAGATTGCAGGATAGCAACATTTACAAGAGTTGCAATTGGGAGATCCCCAAAGTTCTAACTGTGCAATGACGCGATGCTGGTGTTGATACCCTAAGTTTTAGCTTTCAGATTTTCCAGATTCTGTACTGCATCAGTATATAACTCTGAACTTCATTTAAAGTTGTGTTAGCAAGTTCTCTTCACAGTTTAGTTAGACAAAACAGTCCATTTCCAGCCCGAGAAGCAAGGACACCATTGCAGCTTCAGGCCCCAAAAGTACAAACAACAGCGAATTGAGGAGAGCAAACTGGGAGGATGAGACTTCATAACCTGAAGCTGTAATTGGACAAGTGACCCCAATATGCAAATGGCCCAAAACTTATAAAAGTGTGAAAACGTGTGACCCATCGTCTGTCTTGGGTGTAGCCCTGGGGTTTTGTACTGCCCAAGGTGTATCCTTTGAAAGCCTTTTTAATAAATACCTACTTGATTCCTTTAACTGTCTAGCCTCTGTTCCAGGTAGCCTCTCACGGCATAAGTGTGAAGCTCACTCTCAGGTGAATCAGTGGAGTCAGCTGACATAATCATCAGCTTTTCTCTACCCAGTCTGCATTAGCAGCAGTTCCCTTTGCCATCTCACACCAGACCAAGTTCCAGGATGGGAGTAGTGCTCAAATAGTCTGTGAGCTCCATGGAGCTGAGGAGCGAGCAGCTGGCACTGCCTGTGGTAGCTGGTCAGAAAGGCTGTAGAAGTTTCTAAGAAAGAGAGGTAAAGATGCAGAGAACAGTTGATTTGGTATACATCCTGTCTTGCACCCTCAGTCTGCCACAACTGTCCTTGAACAAAATGAATGAATATTATAATGTATCATACAGTGTTGTCTTGCAATCAGGTGCACAATTTCTTTCTATTGAAAGCATCAGTTCAGTTGAGAGGGCCACTCTGTTTCCTTGTGGCTGTACATAGTTGAGCCTGCATTTTCCTTTGGCACCTCCAAGGTAAATTCAGTCTCTTAACAGCTGACTGGACATGAAGTGTGTGTGGGAGAGATGTCCTTGTGTGACTTCATATCTTAGTACAGAAGAGTAATGGGATAGATACTGGAACAATAGTAGTAAGGGTAAAGAGCCATGAAAAATAAAGTAAGTCAAACTAGAAAACCTTTTGTTAAAGATTTTTAATGCAGTAATGTTTTAGGTAATGTAAACTTCTAAGAACTAATTTAGTGCTATACCTCACAAAATTTGGTTTATGTTGCTCCATGTGAAAGTTGTTGATTGCATTAAAAAGTAATTGTAGGGACAGTAAAGAGAAGTGCTAAACCACTGATTTTAAGGAATGTGGAAACAAAGTGCTTCTAGAATCTGCAGTACAAGTTAAATCTTACATATTTACTAGGGATGTAGGAGGAAGATTGAATGCTACATTAATTACATTCACAGATGGTCATAAAATTAGGATATAACAACAAATACAGAGAAGGTTATAATACAGAAGGACAGAAAGAGGTTGGAAATATGAGCAAGAGATAAAATTAGGTGCTCTAGAAATATGTAAATGAAAACATCTGAAACTATGCAAAATATGAATATTCAATGGTAGAAAAGTGTTGAAAAGGAGATGTTAAAAAAGGTAAACATGACAATGGAAAGTGATTAAGAATGTAGTTTAAACAAGACAAGCATACAGGAGAGAAGGATTAAGGTTGTGTAGGCAGCCATTGCACAAATGCCCTGAGGACAGAATTGTCTTTCCTTTGCCCTTGCAGTGCAAAAGCTGCTGTTTACATTGAGCTGGCCCTTAGGAAGGAACTTTGGGATTTTATACCAGGTGAATCATCTCAGCTCATTTCCGTATTTGAAGGATGGATCTAGAGCAGGTGGTGTTTAATTTAATATCTTATAGCTATAGTGGTTTGTGTTGACTCAGCTGAGTCTTGTCCATTTGTTTTCAGGATCTAAGATCAGCAGATCATTCCCTGTGACTAGAAATATGTGTAGAAAAGTTGTACAAACCGTGGGACTGACTTTATCCAGTAAAAGAGTTGAACAGGAAGCAGTGTCTTTTAAAGCCAGATAAACAGTGTGAGGAAATACGCTCTCAATATGATGTGAGCACCACCAGGGTGAGGAGCTGAATGGGTGGGTATTCTTACAACCTGCATGGCTTCCAAGAGTTTTATACCAGAAAGGTTCTTTTTACCCCTGAAAAGTACGGTAAAAAGCTTGGCAGATCTTCAGGAATAAGCAACCCTATACAGAAGATACTGGTGAGCAGTACAGGGCACCCTGAACTTTGAGGAAAGAGAAAATAACACTTCAATTCATGTGAAGCAGTTGTGCTTGCCTTTTAGCTAAATTAGGGTTTCATGCCTGGACTGAAGAGATTTGTGTAGTCTGTGTCCTCAAATAAGAAGTTATCTATTTGAAGTGTATTTATGGGTTCTAAATTAAAATTTCATTTTACCATTTAACATAAAATGTGGTGGTTTTACCTTGCTTTTACCTGTAGGCAGGACTCAGTAGTGTTTTCTTTATTTAGTCAATTTGTATCTAGTTCTGTGAAGTTGTGTTTGAATTCTTCCAAAAAAAAAAGAGTAACAGTTGCTGTTCTATCCTTTGATTATAAAATCAAACTCAGGCATGAATATGAAGTTCAGAGCTGGAGAATAAGTTTTCTAGTCAAAAAGAGCCCTTGTTGGTCAACAGATTGGAAATATGAATCAGGACAGTGTACAGAGACTGCCAATTTATTGATCAGGTGCCCAGTAACATGAGCACAGCCACTTTTTCAATAGCAGAACATAACTATTACTGCTAATGCAAGTTAAAAGGCACTGCACTGGTGTGCCTTCCCATTCCAGAGGTGAGCCTGGCCCTAGCCTGTTGAGGCGTGTCCTTGGGATGCAGAGAGTGTGGTGAATTTCCACTCATCCATCTGGTATTGACACATTGCCAAAAAAAAAGCCAAATAAACATGGAAACATCTCCCTGGAAAAACATTAGCAGGTTTTTTTGTGTTTGTTTGGGTTTTGCTTGGTTTTATTCTTGGGGGGGGGGGGGGGGGGGGGGGGGCGGGGAGGGGGCTAGGCAGGGATTTTTTTAACTATACCAGAAAATCATTAATGATTGTGGGGATCCTGGTTTTGTGATTACATGGATATCCTATTCATGACTCTGCAGTCTCTTTGGTCCCTTCCATGTCTGACTGAATTTTCAGTGCCTTAAAGGATATTTCTAAGTGGGCTGGAAATTGACTGAGATGCTCAGCAATTCTCTTGACAAATTTCTTCCACTATTTAACTACTGGTGTATTGGCAAAGCAATTACATGGCTGTGAACTGAAACAGTCTTCATGTTACATGCTGACGTGTTTAGATCTCCAACAGCACACACAGTTTCACCTGTTTTCTTCATCAGTGCTTTTGGTTCTGCAGTAACAGATACATAAAATGGATGTGTGGGATTGACAGGTCTTTCAGGTAGCAAATGTCTTCTGCTGCAGCTGGGACAGGAAAAATTCCTGCAGTGGAAGACCAAGTAACTCATTATCTCAGGAGGCACAGCGTAATGTTTACTGTCTTTAATTTGTATGTTATTTACAGCCAGAGAGTTTAAGATGGATGAATTTATATAGCACTAATCATCCAAGTTTCCTTAGCTTAGTTTCTTAGACTTCATGTAACTTCCTTAACTAGTTTTGTTGATCTTTTTGAGATGTTGAAAACTAAAATGCTTCTATACTTAAGGACAGTCTCACTGTAATACCGGGTTTTGATCCCTTGAATTTACACATCATATGAGTTTGTCATAAAATATACACATTATGGAAAACATCTCTTAATTCTCGATATCAGTCTTACATTTTTTTAGGCATTGTTCATTCTAAGTGCATATTTGCTGTTCTGCAAAGAGTCTGTTAGAAGTAATAGGTGGATGGAGTGGGAGGAGGGCAGAAATTGCATTGTTTCATTTATTAATGTTATTTAGTGAGAATCTGAGCTAAGAAGAACATGATTTGTTTTACTGAAATGGTGCATAAAGATGTACTGCCTTATCATTTACTAAAATTACCAACTGGTCATATTGGTTAATAGTCATTTAACTTTCCCTCATCAGACACTGTCTGCAGCAGCAGAACCCAAAGGGAGACTGTGGCAGCTGCTGCTCTTGTAGGAAGTAAATCAAAATTTTAAGAACCAGTTTATAGGAGTTGCTGGGTGTGTTCATTTTGGCCTGGATGCTGCCCCTGGAAGTTTCTGAGAAGAACTTGCAGCTCTAGATACAGAATAACTTGTTCAGAGGGAATTGTTTTTCTTAACTTCAATTTAAAGCTGGTATATTCATTCACCACTTTATTGCAACTATTCTTCCAAACTCTTTTGGCCAGTTTCTCAGTGATCTAGCTCCACCATAATTAGCACAAGTTTAAGATTTGAAACTGGGGGGCATTTCCCCTTATTTTCAGTAAAGGTGTTTTTGTTAGCTACTAAACGTTTAAATCTTTTCTATGAATCTGTCATATATATATATATATAATTAAAAGTGTAGACCATACACTTTTTTGAATGTTTTTGACGTTTTTGAATGCTATTTGCTGTTATATTTTCACCCGAAGAGGCAGACTCTGCAGTGTTTCTCCAAGTTGTATGGGTGAGAAACATTTGCATTGTACCCTAATGATTCTAGATCTCCCAGGTTATGTAAACCTATGCACGTTTGAGAAAGGCATGCCCTAAGAAGATAGTAAAATCTTCGAAGAATACTGTGTTGCCACTTGTTATTAACTTTTTCCAGCTATATATCCTTCAAGAAGAGTTGAATATCTATCATTGAGTAAGGCCTTCAGTCTTACTGTAGTAGTTAAAAACATGTCTCTTACAGGTAGTGTCAGACAGCAATATTTACATCTTTGGTTAGGCTGCAGCTTAAAACACAGAATTGCATAGGGATTATGCATACTTGAGTGAAAAATGACCACTTCATTAGGTGTTAGCAGTGTATATGTGATCAATCTTTGTGAGTAATTTCCATATGAATTAATTTGAGACAATTATGAATTGATGCTGTGCTAGGACTGAGCTTTTTGGCATAGGATTCAAGTTCAAATTCTTACCAGAACAACAGCCTACCTTGAGGAAGAAAAACTAATGGACTGAGGAGCCCTCACCTGCCCACTGCTACCAAAATGCTTGTGTTCTGGAAACTCCCTAAACCTCAAAAAGCACCTAGGCTCACAACGCTTTTTTGTTTGCTGCTCCTGCTGTGCTGCTCAGGCTGAGGAGGCAACCTGCTGTGAAGCATTTCCTCACTTGTGATTGTGTCTTAAACCAAGTGGTTGCTGTAGTAGTACATTTCTGCTGCCACTGGGAGATGATTGACCTTTCCCCCTCCCCCATTATTTGTGTTCATTAAATGGAGCCATAAGTACTCCTTCTCAGTAGCATGTTGGAAATTTTAAAGTATTTGAGTGATTCCTGCATGTGGAAACACTATGAAATCATCCTAGTGACAGCTTTCTTTGACCACAGTGCTTGTTAACAGAGTATTAACCTATTTGGACAGGCTCTCTGGGACAAATTCCTGTTGTATTGCTTCTGAGCTCTCAGTTCATGTTGATACAGTTGAATACAATTAACATAAATTTCCTATTAAGCCATATCCATGTTAAGGTAAAATTCAAAGAAATCTGCAAATGTGGTTTGTTACAAGTCATTGAAATAGTATCTTAAATTTCAGAAATTACTTTTGTGCTCAAGAAATTAGTTTCCTCCAGAGCTGTTTTTTATAGGTTTTTCCCTCCATGTTCCTGTACTGCCAGGCACTCTTAAGCATTTTGCTGCAATATTGTTATTCCTGGAGCTTCTCATGATCAGAGTGTGGTATTATAATCGTAACTTATTTGCTGGATGTAAATGGATAGTAGCTGAAACCAAATTTCTTTTCACCTGTATAATCAAAAAATATTATTTGGATTCCTAGAGGTGAAAGGAGGCAAGCTGAAACTTCATCTTTGAAGAGAAAATTTCAGAGGCACTTTGTCACTGTCATGTCGTGGTGCAGACATCTGTCAGACTCTATTACAAATCCAACTTTCTTATTCGATGAGTTACTCAATTTGCAAATTGAGACCTCTCTGCTTTGTTAAAAATTATCACTGCTCATCCGAAAACCCTAAGTGTTTAAAAGTATAAGATGACAGCTTGAACGCTTAGGGATGTGGACTCTCCTTATAAGGACAAATTACCTTTCTGGATGTCACATTTAAATGTTTGGCTGCCTATCATCTACAGGGAATTTAGCATGATAAATCTTTTTAGATCTCTGAGAGCTGAGGAATTGTAAGTGAAGTGCACGAAAGGTGTTTGAGGTTCAGGGTTTTTTTGTGTGCATCTTTTGCAGAGTAGTCTTCAATCGTCTCTGATTGCAAGTACGGTAACTGGAAGATATTGCTTGAGGTCATCTTCTTTATTCAAAGATTTGAAGCTGTTGTCTTCCTTTTTCATCTAAATAAGGATTTTTTTTTTTCTTTTACTAAATATATGTACTAGGCTATTTTCTAGCATGAACCAGAGTGGATAACCTAAAGATTAAAAGGTTAATTTTTCAGTTGTGTGACAAGCATACAAAGGTATAATTGTGGGGTGGATATGGCCCATCATTTCAGTATGCCATTTTGTAATTTCATTGTCAATCCCGGTAATATTTGCTATTCATAGGGGAATGAAGATATATCTGGCTTTTTATTATTTACATTAAAAATGGTTGTTGATATGGATTCTCCTGTGGCAACAAAAAAAATATTTTCTCATTCTCATTTCTTGGATTTCTTTGTATTTTTGCCTTGCTGTTGCATTTTTGTTGAGATAAATAATAAGTTTTAGTAGTATCAATGTAATTCTTGGGGAATATATCCCATTAGCTAGGTGCCATTCATCTGTGGGCATTCTGATTCCATCAGTTTATTATGCACATTTTATTTAGGAAGTCGGTTACTCTCTGAAGAAAACAGCTTTGCTCTTCTGACATATACCACCAAAAATTCTATCACCCATTGAGGGATATGAAAGCCACATCTTCAATTTTGCTTACTGCCATCCTTTTTAGTCTAGCTTCAAAACTGAATATTTTTTCAAGGCTAATTACTGTCCTCAGCTCTGGGCCAACTGTGGTTTCTTCCTTCATGGTTTGAATAAAGAGGGAAAAGAAGCCACTTTCACAGGCCTGAAATATCCTTAGGTTTGGTTGTTACAGAAAAGAGGAGTACAATAGGTTGCTTTGTTCTTTGGAGATCTCAGAGGTGCAACAGCTTTATCCTTTCAGTACCAGGGATGCTTCTTAGTCTTCTACCAAAATAATTTGTCTAGAGGTTGAGAAAAAGTGAAAATAAGTTAGTTGACTGGTGGTTGTTTATTTTTTTTAACCCCTGGGCTGCTACAGCCAGTATCTACTGGCCATAACACAGTGAGCTATTTCAGAGTTAACTGTAGGAAATCAAGTTTTTCTGGATCATGGAATTTGCATATGAAGTCTTTCAGGCTAAGCAAAAATCTTTAGCAGGCTTGGAGAGGGACTTACCTGTTCCTCCTGTAGCAAGGTATTGCTGAGACTGTTGTGCTGAGTGAAGCCTCATTGTGATGTGTGACAGATCATGAGGCAAGCACTGATGGGTACACCATGTGCACTGAAGTACACACCACAGCTGCTGCATACCTCTCCACATGGACACCAAGCCTTTGGGAGTTTCAGAAGCACTCCTGTATGTGATCCTATGCCCAGCCTGTGAAACAGTGTCCCAGATGCCAGCCCAGGCCTGTGCCCAAGGTCCTGAGGTGAAGGGAGTTTCCCTTCTGAAGGTCCATCACTTCTCTGGTTTTCTGAGAGGAGCCCTTGCAGGTTCTGGAAACAGATGGTGCTAGAAAGTGGAGCACATAAGAGGTTTGTGGCAAAATCCCAAGAGTCTGTGACCGAAAAGAACTTCTGTGGTGGAGGTGTGTCATCTCAGCACAACTCAGGTGGGAGACTGCCTGCAGGTGGGTGTTCAGGCCTGTCAAAAAGAAGCCTTCTTCTGCTGAAAGGCTTAGGTCTTCCCAGGCAAGCCTGCTTCCAGATCTCCTGGCACTGTCACTTTTGACAAAGCAATGAATGTCACTTCCTTGCTCTGCTTACAGTATGCAAGCAAATGAAGCAATTCAATAGCACTGAAAAAGAAGCCAGAACAGGTTACTTTTGTTGATCATGTTAAGTTCTTAAGAAAATCAGTACAGAAAAATTAAACAGGGAGAGGAATGAAGTGGCATTCCCAATACATTGAGTGCCAAAAATGTGAAGAATATGTCACACCAGCTATAATTGCTTTTGTTTTGACAATACTGTCTGAAAACCAGAAGGCTCAACTGTGATGCTTTTCTTTACTGAAGCTGCAGCTTAAGAATCTGAACATGCAGATTACAGAAATCACAGTACAGAAACAATGTCCACCTCTCCTTCCTGAGTTAATATTTTTATAAATTTGGCTGCGTACTACTCAAAATATGGCTTTTCTTAGGTTGAGCAGCATATGAGTGACAGAACTGAGACTAAGCCTTGTTCCTGGCTGTCCTTTTAGTGCCCAGTCCATTGAGGTACCCTCCTTCCCTGCAAATTATTTATATGTGTAATACCGCTTTTCTCTGTGAAATAGCATATTAGCTAGGAAAACAAAACAAAACAAAACAAAACAAACAAATAATGCAGGAGTGGCCAAGGCTCTGCTCACTCTCCCCGCTGCTTGGAAATGCAAACAGATATTAAAATTCTGGAAAACAGTGGTTTTGGAATTGCGTTGTACCAACATCGCCATATTGTGACCTAGGCAAATACTCAATAGTTTGAGTATTTGGTGCCTTGGAAGAATTAGAAACATAAAAGACTGAAAATACAAAAATGCAGGTGTCTAAGGGTACTGCATATTAGTTTATTCTGGAAAACCATGGGGTAGATATTTGAAAGGTAGAAAACTATGACTTAAAATGAGGAGCAAAAGAAATGCTAAGCATGAAGGAGAGTGATGGAAGAAAAGATACTCAAAAGGGAAAAAAAAGGGGATATAAGTGCAAGGAGAATGGTGGGAAGGACAGTTGGTCCGGTGTAGCAGCAGGCTATTGAGGAGGGAGGAGAATAGGTAACTGGAGACCAGTGACCAAAGGAAGTACAAATATTATTTACTCAAGTCATCATAATTTTGACTTCTGAGATCCAAAATTCCCTTTCAGTACTGTTTTTCTCACATGGACAGAAGGGAAATTTCAGTTCCTCTGCAGAGAGAACATGCCTAAGTGTGAATTTTTCTCAAATGCGGTTGATCTTTGATGCTACAAACAAAAGCATATGTATGCTGTTTGGTTTTCATACATTTCTACACATATGCCATGGTTTTCTAAATTACTTTTCTATTGTCTAAACAAACTAGATTAGGTGGATATGCTATCTTCTTCAGAATTATTACATGACAATTCTGTTTTGGCAAAAATATCGGTAATATCCAAAGTTATATCCCTTTAATTTCACAATTTTCCTGGACTCTCTGGCTTGGTTATTTTTTGTACCTACAAAATAACATTAATTTGGTTTGTTTGGTTTCACTGAATGTGTGCAGTATTGAAACTACTACTTTAAAATGTCTGCTTTTCCTTCTACCATGTTCTACTGGCTCATTTCAGGGAAAAAATACAAGCCTCTTTTTTTTTTAAAGAAATAGATTTGATTTCAGTGTCTGTAAATTTTTTAACATATACAGTTGAGTCAGCTATGTGGAGTATCATGGGCTTCAGTGGTTACACTGAAGTCTGAGGGGGGAAAATGATATCACAAGAATGGAAACAAATGTGTTCTCTCACTCTGATCATGAAGCTTTTAATTCCACACTTGGGGAAACAGCAGGATTTACTGGGGTCAGTTGTGCTCCACTGGGATATGTATTATTAAAGTGTGTATATATGTGCGTGTAAGTGTTGCTGGGAAGAGTAGAAGGTCAGAACATACTTTGCAGTTTTATTACATTGCATTAGATTTGCCTTTTAAAACTTATTTGTTCTCAAAATCAGACATAAAACATTCCCCCCCCCAAGCACATGTATTTTCTTGATAAATATTTAAATATTTTCATTTACCCTTCATCTGCCGTATATATGCTTATTATGAGCAGGAATAGGAAAATAACCATGCAGTTTTTTTCATTTTAAAGTTACTTTTACTGCTTTTCTCCTGTTGGATTTTATGTACTTTAATTTTTATAATCAGTTTAGGAACTCATTTTTGTGACACTTCTCACAGAACTTATCCTATGGCCTTTATGTTTATTTGTGTGTGACACGTGACCTGGATTTTCTTTCCTAATTTTTTTCTATGGCATACCTGCCAATGGCTGGAAACTGGGCCTCTTGTGCTGTTGGGATGCTGTGGGTTCAGAGTCAGTGAAACCACCTGCAGCAGGGTTTACCTTGCAGTGTTTGGGGCAGAAGGGGGCTCCCAGGACCTACTGCTCAGGTTTGGGGTGGAGGAGGAGGGGGAAAATGTTGGTGCAAAGGCTCTTCTGGGTTGCACTGCAGACCAGCCTGCCATATGTTTGCTGTGGAATCAGCAAAGCACAGAAATTACTTTAAAGCAACTTTTATACAGTCACATTCTCCTCTTATCTTATGCTTTGTTCTTGAAGGTGATAGCAAAAGTGAGAACTTGTGTGCACTGAAATTCAGAGGCTGTTAAAATAATTCAATACTTAGAATCACTTTTTGGAACGTAAAGCTGTATACTCCCACCTTGCAAAAATGTGAGACTTCTCTCAAACTTCATGTTTTCACCCTAGTGAAAACTAGTACATAGTTTTAGTACATTAGAAAATGTAATATAAAGCATCCACTGCAGTTATATTTAAATTTTCTATTTTTATTTAGATTAATATGAGAGGAACATAATAATTTTAATTCAAGGCTGGACAAAGTTGAAAGAGAATGTAATATATACTAGATACATAAATGGCAGATGGATCCATATCCTATGTTCTTCATTCTGCCTGCAGGATTTGAGCCACAAAAAGAAATTATAACAAAATACTTTTTTTTAAATTTTAAGGTTTTTTCCCTACTTTGTGAACAATTTGCTCTGATTGGATTGCAGCCTGAAATTTCCATTTTAGCTGCTGTTGCTTTGAGTAAAACAATTACTTTTTATTAAAAATGTCAATTCAAATGATTATTTAAATCTGGCTTAAAAAAAAAAAAAAGAAAACTCGTTACTTCTTGCTGTTGTTTTGCATGGGATTCTGTGCTATGGAAACTGGCCGTAATTTTATTGAATTGATTTAATTGGTATTAATGAAAATTACATGTGTGTGTAAAGGGAGGATACAATTCCTTTAGGGCCCTAAATTGTCCTGAAGCACATGTGCAATTTCCATTACTCTTAATGAGAGTTGCATTTTTCTCAGCAGTAAGAATGAATTCCTTGGGACCAGATTGTGGATGACCTTTGTGGAAGTGGTAGCATAATACTTTTTTAGCATGAGCATTTGTAGTGCTCAGAGTGGGGGTCAGAGTCATGACCCGGGGAACAGGCAGGGCAGCACCCCAATTCCTTCCTCCCTTCATCCAGCTCTGCGCTGGCAGCTTGCAGAGCTCACTGCCTTTCTTTAAGTGCTCTGTCTCCCATTCCTGAGCTCTTGAAATGATTTTAGGAACTCTAACCGGAAGGAAGACCCTCACTAGGCTCCTCATCTTTTAGAAACTACTGGTTAACTCTTCATATGTATGAAACTGCAATTCCAGAATGAGTTATTTTCATTTTTAAAACATTTTCCTAATATTTTAACCATGTTGGCCGTTACAATGCATCGTAACAGCAAACTTACAGAAACAACTAGCCTGGAGTATGAACCCTGGGATAAAGATAATGCAGTTTTTTGTGCCCTTCCTATGTGCCTGTCATCAAACTCGTGTTATGTAACATCCTTTTAGGTGTAGATCTTTATAGATCTAGATCTAGATACTTGTATGAAACTGATCTGACTACACTGCAGTGTTAATTTAGTTGGAGTAACTAGTCTGGTCGCAGCAAGTTTGTCCAGTTGCTGTAAATAGTTCAGCATTTTTCTTTTAGTCTTCATTACAGAGATACAGAGTAGCTTTCCGTGGTCACAGGCATGAAATAAAATAGATTTTAGCTTCTTTTACCAGAAATGGCAAGATGGGGAGCTCTAAATGACTGAAGAAACTAATGTAATCCACTATTACGACTATTCCTGGTGAATTTGCTTTGTGAAATCAGTGTTTTGATTTGACCTTTAGGTAGTGTCCTGTTGTTTACAAAAACAAACAGTTATGAAGTTATATAAAGTCTGATAAACATGATAATAAAGGGGGAAGATTTTTTTAATAACTTCTTTTGTTGACCATAATTTCTGGGTTTTGGCAGCGTATATTCTGTGCTGCTGGATCTAAGCATAATTTAATCACAAAGGCTGCATTTCTAACTCTTACTGCTAATTTCACTGTTTATGGAAATATATTCCTTTCGCAGTAATATGCACACCGAAGTATCAGTATGTAGGGACAATGGAATGAGTTGAGGGATTTACTGATTTAGTCTGAAATACTTTTTTTTGCAGTGTTTATGCAATAGAAGTTAGTATAGCATTAGAATTTCAGTCAGTCCAACCATTGGCAGTGATTTATAACCAGAGTTTTAAATGAAATTGGGAATTAGGGGAGAAACATTATTTTCTAGTCAAGTCAAGCAGCTGTGTTATGAACTAGGGGGTATTTCTTCTTGACTTACACCCAATCTGTGTGATCAAGAACTCCAGTCTGAAAGAGCTTATAATTTTAGCCGTAATTGCCATTTAAATTCCATTCCTACCAGTTAAAATGATGAGAGGAAAATGGAAGATAAGCAGATGTTCTGGCAGTGTAGGAGCCTAACAGATCCTCAGACCCCATGTAAGGCACCAGAAGTTCTTCCCAAAGGGCAAAGAGTGAGATCTTTTCTTGTAAGTTTTTTATTCCGTGGTGCTGTATTAAAGTATTTGCCTGTCTCACCAGTAAGTGATGAGGGCATTCCTTTGCTCTCTGTGCATAATGAATACCAGTTATATCCTAAGTGTTATTTCCTAGCACTCGGCTGCGAGCTGAGGAGCTTGGCCAGGGAGCAGCTATGTTAGTTCTCTCCCTCACTGGCAGTATTGCTTCTGCTGCAGCCATGGAGCTGCCTGCTGCAGAGTAGCAGAACTGCCACCTTGCACCAGGGTTGATGCTCATCTGATTCCCTACTGCATCCCTACTGCATCTGCTCCCTGTGCATGCAGGGAGCAAGGCAGAAGCCTTCATGGAAGAATTCAATGTAAGAATTCATGAGCCTTCCTGTAAGAATTCAATGGCTGAATTCTTGCACTCCTTGTGGGAGTTTGGATAGAAATAGTTATTTCTGTACCAATACAACAGAGAAAAGGAAGAGATTAGCAGTTACATGGTCTGAACTGTGGAGAGAGATTCAGCACAAGTATCACAGAAAGAATGATTTAAGAGGTATGGCAATGTTAGCAATATACAGGGTGGGCTTACCAAAGGCAGGTCTCTCTCATTTACCTTGATACCTGTTTGTAGAAGGCTGCTTTGATACCTCTTTCTCTTGCCAAAGAAAATTTCTATCATCCGACATTGAATAAACATCAGAGAAAGTTCCACTTGACAATTGCTTCATTTAGAGATTAGTACAACTCTGAGATGGCAAGGCTTTAGTTAAAGGGACAATAACAAAAGATTGTCATTAAAAAGCAGTGGGGAGACAAAAAGTAGAGGTGAAATTCCAAAAAGAATGATTTTAGTACCACTTTTACTTTCTTTTTTTTCCCCAGTATATTCCAGGAATACTTCTTTGGAATTTGTTGGTAACATACCCCTATAGGAGTATTGTAAAGTACAAGACAGATTATCAGGTGGTAAAAGCTGGATGCCTTTTACAGCAGGAATAGCGGTAATGGGATGAGAACTAATAGGAGCAGCAAGATCATGCAAATAGTGGTTAGTATTACTTTCACTATAATGTCAAAGGCTTATTCATTGGGAATAAATGTAAAACAATATGAGTCTTTTATGTGGTCACCAGAATAAAAGTGATGTGATCTTCAGGTATAAGAAAATGAGTAATGGCATATTTAGGGTGAACCAACAAAATATTTGCAGCAAAGGGATGAAGCTATTAATACCATTGAAATTTGGCTGAGTGAGATGTGTTCATATAGAATAGTGCCTGCAGTTCTGGGTGAAGCAGAAGTTGTGAACAGAGGTCTCCTAAGAAAAAAGGTTACAATAATATGACTGAAAATGAAGATGACCTGTTTTGGTGTTACTCTTGGAAGATGAATAAGTTGAGGGAAAAAAAATAAGTACCCATGAAGAAAGACACTGAAAATGGAAGAAAGATTTCTAGGTATTCAAAAGAGTGAGACTTTGGAACAGCCTACTTGTAGAAGCAGTGGAAACAAATCATGAATTTCAGAAGGGGATTGTGCAATGCATGTGACAGAACTTGACACAAGAAAGTCCTTGGGCCTTTTGCTACAGACATTGCCAGATGCACCATAGTGATTGCTATGAGAATAAAGTGCCCACTAAGTAGAATTTCAAGCATGTTCATACAGGTGACCCAAAGCTGCAGCCTGTTGTTTCTTCAGCAAAATAAAATTTTGCTGTTAGGATTTGTGGAGAGAAAGGATTGGTTTGCCTTTGAAAGCAAGTGGGTCTAAAACATTCATCAGAAGTAGTTCAGGAAAATAAGTTATGTGACATTGAAGCAGAGGGATTACCCTCTCATGGAATAGAAAGTAAATGAAGATTGACAGCAAGAGGCAGTACTTAATGATACCAATATTCAAAATCGAAAAAAAAATCTGCTGACAGGTGAGCTTAACTTAGTAGAATTATGCAAGCTGTTTATGAGACAAATTTATAGGCGCTGTGTATAATGGAAATTAAAACCAGTGAACAGAGAATGAATCTGATTATACTAAATTTGTAGGTTTTGCAGTCATCAATTGGGTAAAGAAGCAATATGAAGTGACCCAGAGGTAATAGAAAATATACACAGGGTGGAAAATTATGCTTTCTTAAGAAAACACAAAAGGATAGCCATATGAAAAAGTAGTCTGAATTATGGATATCAGAAGTATTCAGTGTTTGAGAGACTCATGAAACACCATAACATCAAAATGTTTTTTGCTAACATTTGTGGTTGTCCTGTGGTTGACATAAGTAAAGTCGAAGTATAACTCAGCTTTAGATGCATCCAGAGATGCACTAAGGACAATTTACTGAGAAAGCATTGTTGGAACCTCCCTTCCTACTTTCGTTCATGTCTGAGTAACAGAAGTTGTGCTCAGTAGAGACAGTTATTACAGCAACGTGTCTGATGAATGGAAGAGAAATATTTATTTAGAAATGGACAGCTGGAACAGACAGCTTGTCAGGTACTGACACTGACAGCTTAGAAGCATTTGAAAGTAGGATACTTGAATAAGGGTGAGAATATGTCAATTTCCAATAATATAGTGGAGAATTAAGGAAAATTAAAACTGAATGTAAGAGTTCATTATTGGTTTTCGTTAATAGTCAATTTAATGAATGTGCAGGGACAGCAAGAGGAATACTTCACTAAAGACTGCAAAATACTTTCACTTGTGCCCTTCTTTTTTCATTAATTAAAAAATTTCAAAAAACTTTATGTCCTGAAATATTTCAGGCTTGGTTTCTGCTAGCAGTTTGACTAAAATCAATTCAATCACTTATGAGTTATAAGAGAAAATGAGTGTTCCTATTGCAGAGTGAGTCATACATCCTCTTTGATCAGGACTTTGGTTTGTTGAATTTTTTTCTTTTCATAAGTATCCCAGGCTTTGGCTTTTAATATATTAGCAAAGCCCATCAAGGACCAAAATTGGCAGATGGAAAATCTGTTAAGTCCATTCAAAAAATCACTTCAGGACATGTTTGGTTGATCTTTACAAAGAAATCTATTACTACTTAACAACTTGCCCAATCCTTCCTGTGTACCATTGCAATATACAATTTTTTTTTTCCACTTGCACTTTCTGACCAGAGCTGGCACTACATCTGCTTATTGCAATATTCTAAAATGTTGTCTGTGATTTTGTTATCAGCAACAGAATAAGATTGCCATGCTTAAAAAGAGGAGAGAGGGGAATATCCTGTGGCAACACTGTTCAATTTTATTATTACCTTGTGCAATACATATATTTGCTGAGACTATTTCTAATTTTATTATATATTTTCATTCTATATCATTGCACATTTTGTTATAAGGATAATGAAATCTCCATGACAATAAGAATGCTGCCCCAATTGGAAGTTACTTGGTTAAATTATTTCACCAGAAGAATGAGGAAGCTTGATGTCGTGATTTGAACAATTCCCCAAACCTGTACTTGAGCTTCTGTCTTTTCTTTGGGTGCCACACATCCTCTCCAGAACATCAGTGATTTGTGGTTATTTTTTGATAAGTGTGTCTGCTCTTAACTTCTATGGTGTGGGAGGAATATCTGGATATACCAAGAAACATGAAGACCAGGCTAGGACTGACCCTAGGAACATAATTGAGTCCCTGCGTATGCTGAACTTCCTCTTGGGAGAAGATGATATTCAAAGCAGTCTTGTAGCTTCTGGAGTTGTCCTTGCACGTTGTGTATGGCCTGCAAACAGTGTGGACCCTCTTGGTCATGTGTCTCTGCTGAGATGTATCTCTGTTGCAGTCAGAAGAAATGGATTTGTTTTGTTGTTTTGTAGCATCATTTCAACATTGTCTCTCAGACCTTCAAATGCCGTTGTGTATGACATCCATAATGCCTGATGGAGTTACTGTCTCTCATTTTGGGAACCCATCCCTGACTAGTTTATGTTTAATTCCTGAAGATGTTTTGGGGGAGCTGATTTTTCAAGCAGATAAACTGGTCTGTGGGTGTTAGGTCTGAATGTGCTGAATAGCTGTCGATAGCAGAAATGACTGCTGTACTCAGAGCTGTGGGGGCTGGCCAGTGCCTGACTAAATCCTTCAAGAGCTGAAAGAAAGTAGAAAAACTAGAGAGGAGCAAACCATGTATGCCCAAGGACACAGCTGTGGGCAAACAGCAGCAGGTTTTTTGGAGAGATTTGCAACATTTCCTTCCCATACATAGGAAGAACCTTCCAAAGGGGCAGCATGAAGCTTTTCTGTGGAAGGATTTTGCAGTGCAGCATTTATTAGCTTTGCCTGCCAGCTCTTAAGTTATTTTGACAAAGCTTTATTACGGTTTAAAAATAAGCCTGTACATAATGGTCCAAAACTTGTTCCCAGTTACATGAGTTATTATTTATTCCCTTGACTTCAATCAGCAAAGGAAAGCAAAATGTACTCCTTAATCTTGAAAAAGAAGCAGTGTTAATAGCAAGAATTATTTTGTTTGGTAAGGATGATACAGCCAGATTTTAAATTGTATTGGTTGTTCTCTAGAACATGTTCTATATGACATTAGTTTGAAAGAAATTGTATCACTGCCAGCACTTTGAAAGACCAACAGGAAGCAGCTTCTGCAACAAGGCTCTTGTATATTCATCAGCTGCTGTATATTACATACTCCAAATTGCATGAAAAAATGGGGAGCTCTGATAACACACATTTTGAAGAGGGATTTACATTTAATAAATGTTTACAAGTATTTTCATAAACTCAGCTTATGACAGTGTTGCCTTCATGTGATTGATTACTCAAATGTTGCCTTTCCTCAAATATAGATTGTGCAGTTGTCTCTAGGAGTTATTTATATTTCCTAGTATTTATGATCTGCAAGGCAGCTTAGTTATTAACATTAGTTATAGCTATTTCTGTAGATATTTATCTGAACCACAAGTTTTTGACACATTTCTTTTTCTTTAACAAGCAAAGCATATCTACAGCTATAAAAATGTTCTCTGATACAGAAAAATATATGTACAATACACCTATTACCTAGAAATACTCTAGTGAGGGTACAGTTTTGATTTCCAGTAGAGAAAAGTGTAATATGCAAACAAAATGCCACTGTAGTAACATTGAAGAAAATCTAATTTTATTATTTTTCCTCTGATTAGAGACTTTTTTGTTACAGACAGTCTTTGCCCTTTTGCATACTTCTCTATCTTCTTTGGGGCGGCAGAGTATTGACAAGCATCTTATTGAAAATAATTTCATCTGAAGTAAAATTTTCAATTCACGATTGAGCTTGCCTCTTTTAAGTCACCTGCATAGTAGATCTATGCATGATAAGATAGTTCAGATTTAAAAAATAGTGATACAGTGAGATTCTAACTAAAAGTCAAGCCTCACCTGAATGTGACACAAGGGCAGTGTGCGGTGATCAGGGTGTGGTGTGCAGCAATTGGTCCCAGTGACCAAGATTAATGAAACTCACATGGGTTTTAATTAGTGCAGCTGCAGTCATCAATTATCTAGAGAACACAAATATTGTTATATTTTGGGAGATTCTTGATTTATTTTATTCCACTGGCCAGTAGATTTAGATGAATGAGTTCTCATCATAAACATTCTGAGAAAAACTGCCTGAGGCCATGGTTTATTATTTAGGACACAATCAGTAAGACTGAGCGCTACTGAAGAAAACATTGTAAACTGGTCTCAGTATTAATTTGGAAAATTTGCTGAAATGTGTGGCCTTGTATGGGTCGTCAGAAACATTAGAGCATCTCAAACAAAATACAGAACAATCTGTCAGGCGGGGAATGTGCAAGGATTATTGTCCAGCAGCTGATCCATAACAGAATGTCAGTGCATGTACACTTAAAGCAAGTATCAACAACATTTAATTTGACACATAATGTGGTCTTCTTTTATTATCCTTTAAGTGCATGTCTTAAAACACTGAAGACTGGACAAGTAAGTAGGGGGAAAAGAGCTGAAACATGACAACCCTTCGCAAGTCTGAGAAAAATTGTAATCTAGAGTTTTTCAGAAGTATATGCATTTTCAAGGCAACTATTTAAAAGAGATGCAAGGAAAAAGAATTGGAGGAAGATGGAAACATGATTAAAAATTCCTTACTATAATTTAATTTGAAAATGTGGCTTCTCTTAATGTGGTCGGAAACCTGTGTACAAACACTTAAAAATAAATTAATATGAGTGCTAACTACTAGGAGCAACATCTGCATCTGTCATTTAAATTAAGAAAAGAACACCACTATAGACATAAAGATTTTTCAAAAAGTTAAATTATAGTTTGCCTGCATGTACTTTTTTCTCTGAATGTTTTGCTATAATTTGCATTTGTCTGTTCTAATCCATGGAAAACAAGTTAGGTGCACAATGCTACTCTAATCCCTGCTCTTATTTTTCACCCAACCAAACTGCTTAACAGGGCAATGCTTAAATATGTACAAGAAAATTAAAATTAATTTACTCAGAGCAAACCATTACACTTCCATGACCTAATTCAGAGCCTTTTTTCCCCAGCCCCTGTTTTTGTCCTTTCTTCTTCCTTCCTATTTCCTCTGGTTGAAATTATTAGCTGAATTCCAGGTCAATGTGATTCTAGAGAGGATTATTACTTTTGTTGGGGCATAGCCCATTGTCCTTAGAAAGGGAAGATGTTTACGTACTGCCAGCATTCTGGAGTGGAGACTGTCTTGTTACCCAGCCTTGCACAGTAGGGCACATGTATCTGATGTCCTTATTTCTCACTGGTAGCTGTCACGCTGACAATTGGAAAATGCTGTAATTTCCTTAGTTTGCATTATTTTTATATCCCCTATTGTTTTTACACATGACCTTTACCTCTCCATTCTCCAATTAGCAGAGTGAAAGCCATTGTTCATTGAGCAGAGGTATTTGTGCCCAAGGGAGCAAAATTTATTTTCTGTATGTGCTGTTGTGGTTGCTGAGGATTCTTTAATACTAAAGAAATAAACCTTCATCTTAACCTTTGTTTGATTCAGACATTATTGAATTTGGGCAGGAACTTCCATCAGCTTGTGAATAATTGTTGTACCAGCAGTCAGTGAATGTTTATATAAATGGTTATGAATTGTGTGGGCCCGTTATAAAACATGCAATGGTTAACTAATTTAACTGAAGATTTCTCCTAGTTTTTTCCATTTTCTTTGAACCTGCATTTCCTAGCTACAGAGACTGTGCAATACAGAGACTGGGCAATCATTATAATCGCATCAGTTGTATTAGTTAAAGCAGATAAGAAATTACAGAAAATGCAGTCATCTCGGAAAATAGTTCAGAATCAGAAATGTAAATCAACACACAGCATTGTATTTATCATGTAATAATGAATCTGGACAATTTAAGGTTAAAATCTCCTAGAAGGGCTGATCTTTTAGTTTTGTGGTCAAAGTACATTATTTCAGTGTTGATACAAACTACTGTTTCTTGTGCTACTCTTTATTCCCTTCATATCAGTGATGTATTCCAGCAATATCATAGGACTGGTCATATAAAGTGTAGAATAAGTTTGAAAAAGTATTATTTAGCTGCCCAGTTTTCAAAAAAAGATAGTTCAATAGTTCAAAAACCACTTTGCTAGTATATAATTTACTACCAAAGTATTACCTTTTGGAGATATCTCATCTTTTGGCGATACCACATGCAAATTTAAAACCTGATACGAAAACCATAATTTTGAAGATACTGATTTTTTTCTAGATATTGGACAGCAATAAGTGTTTATGCCATTGTAATCAGAGCTTCTAATAGTTAAAGTTACTGCCAGTTCAAAGCTTTGCTTTGTTTTTTTTTAAGATTGTATGAACCCATTTTGATCATGAATGGGACTTTTCATATTGAAAATACTAAGTGCTTTTTGTAGCTTTGCTGCTGATAAAGTAATAATTTATTATTAATAAAGTCAAGTCCTGCTTTGTTAATAGAAGATCTGCTGGTAGCTGTTTAGTTAAGTAGAAATACTGGTTTAATCAATACAATTAATTCCTCTTGTATTAGTATTTAATTACTTAGTGATTTGATCTGACTTGAAACAGTTACCTGTTGCTAAAATGTCTAATAGTACTTCTAAGCAGATGAGAATGTCAGGAATTTTTAGGTGCTTTACCAACTTATCCCTTGGCCCTGGAATATGTGTGCAGGCAACATTTTCCTGCTCATTTGTGAGAGTTGAAGTAAAGGTAGGTTCTCCCACTCAGCTTCACGTTTGCAATAACCAATTTCTTGAAATAAAGAGTTTCCTCACTTGTTTCACTCATCTTGTTATGACAGCTGTATTCCAAATCTCTTTTTGGATTTTGTATCAGTCTCCCTAGGTGAATTTTAAAAGACATCATTAATAGGCGATTGTCAGTGACAAGACTAAAGCTGTTATCAAGAGCGAGCTTCTCATGCTAGCCAAGTGACAACTGTGCTGCTTAGACTTCCTCTCCCAGATGTTTTTGTTTCAGGGACATGAACAAAACTGAGTAGTTTTATCAGTTGTTCTGTTGGGCTTTGCTCTGTGATCTGAGCAAAAATTGGGTGGAGCACATGGATTGTGTGCATGATTCTGTGCATTGCCCTACTGTTGTTCCTAACCTTTGGCTCAGTGTTTGGATAGGACATACCAAGCCCCCTCTGGCTGTGTTTACTGCAGATCTCCCCAAGCTACCAACTTTCTGGTTTCACATTTTTAGTGCCTGCTTTCTGTGTTGGTCTTCTCTGCTCTCCTTTGACCAGGTTTGTGAAATTCCACACTTGCTTCAACCATCCACACTGCTAATAATTTATGGAAATGCCCTTAATTTCAGATAGACTTGAGCACAATCCTTTTATACTTGCTCCCCCAAAAATATGATTAATGAATTATTTTTATGGCCAGCTATCCTTAACAACTGTTAGTGATCATATAAAACAACAGTATCATGTCCATAACAATATTGTTTTCAAATTGGAGTCATAAAATTCTGGGGATTGCCACATATATGAAAGTAGTTAGTTGTTCAAAAGCTTCACAGCCTTGTCACCTTGCAGTCATCCAATATTTTAACTGATACTTGATTCTTTTTCTATTTGTTCTTCTCACTGGCTCCTCCATATAGTACCTTATGTAATATAGTCCTATTTTAATTTTAACAAGCTTACTTTTTATGATGCTATATGATATGTTGAACTATGAGTTTTTAGGTTTTTTTCCAGGTCAGGTCAACTTGTAAGTAAAATTATACCTTCCTGTTTATATTTAGTATAAATAGTATCCAGCAAGGTATTCAAACTTTGCAGTCATCTTGGCCAATAATGGGTCTACTTAATGACTTTCTAATAGGTTTTCAATAAAATATTATTTTCTGATGTAGTTTATTAAATCCTTAATTAAATAAAATTAAATATTTTCACGTTACCTTTTATAATAATAATAGTACACCCTATCCTGCTATTTCAAATATTATAGCTTGATGTAATGTTGCTTTTATTATGAGTCCATCCATCTAAAACACATGGAAGATAAAAGGAAGTTACAGTGCAACTTCATGGGTTGGTTCTGGTTAGCTAGCTATTTTAATTATATCTCTGTCTGTGATTTGGAAAAGAGAATTCTTACAATTATTTAACTCTACATTGTGGCCAGGTTTTGGCCAATATGAAGATACATGTTTTTTCTGTCTTTGGGGTTTTTTTGGTAGTCATAGATAATTCTCACTCACTAATCTGAACAACTGTCAATATTATAATTTCACATACAGAACCTATAACCCAGGAGGAAATAAACCCAAACAAACAGAATGCAAACCCCAAAGTTACAATTCAGTATCAATTATGCATCTGTGGTGTGAGAGGATGTTGCAAGCAGTCTCTATCAAATGAACCTCTTGTCTCTAATGGTTTGCTTCTGCCTACAAGATCCTCCTGCCTTTAGTTTAGCTTTGGTTACCTGTGGGTTAGTGTTCTGTGTTTATGTGTTTTGTGCAGGAAAATACAAAAGCTATAAATAGAATAGTACAAATTGCTTATTTTTGCCATTTGGGGGCAAAAGAACAAGCTTTCTGTGTGACTGTTCACTGATTTCCTTTTAGGAACCTGTCTTAATTTCTATATGAAGAACTGCTGTAGGAAAAACGTTAATTTGAGAGCACGCCTGTGGAAATATGTTCCACAGAGTTGTTCATCTCTTTGCAATATACATTGTATCTTCTCTAGTGTCATGCTACTCTTCTGCTCTGAAGTTTTATTTTGTGTTTGGGTAATTGTTATGAAAAGTTGAAAAGCGATAATGTATTGATGGTTTTTGAAATTTAAGAAAAGGACTGGAACTTTTTTAAACGTGAACATTTGTAAAAGAATGGAAACCAATGTACTTTTGCTGTGTCTTACACTGTGTAATGCCTGGGCTTATGCATTGTGTACAGTTGAAAACTTACTATGGTTTTGCCATTTTTATTTTTTTCATCTGGGCTGTGATTTCACAGAAAGAAATATTTGCTGAATTTTCTCAGAGTGGTGCAATAAATGTTTTTTTTTAACCTATAGCCATGTTAGCTTTAGAAGTCAACATTAGAGATGATGTAAGATATGCAGGGCCTGATGTAGTCAATACTTTGGAGGAAGAAATTGTAGAAAAATGAAAGCATCTTTTATAAATAGCAGTGTTGTTTTAGGTTAGCTTATTCCTTAACTTACTGGACACAATCAGTACACTGGCTTTGTCTTCAAGCTGTTGGGCATCCTGATTTCAGGCCAGATGCTAGGGGCAACAGTGCTTTCTGACGCATTTGAGTTAGAGAAGTAAGGGCTGTGGTTTTTTTAAGCTTTGCTTCCTGAATAATCCAATAGGGCAAAATATGAAGCTGCCATCTCTTTGCAGAAGAATTAGATGGATGGAGTTTGTTAGAGCCACAGCATATCAGGTGCTATAATCTTTGAAACAGCCTTTGCGATGGAGCTGGTAGTGATGCTGCAACATGCAAATTTGTCTTTATG
>JAJNNQ010000075.1:58530000-58540000 GCA_027886175.1 Phylloscopus collybita
AAATGGCATGTCTTTTCCATGCTCATTCCTTAAAAATATTTAAGTCAGCAGCAGTAAAATGCATCTAATTTAAAGCATAGTTTTATTGAGGTGTGATTTGGAAAAAAAGAATTACTAAAAAAGACTAAAAGTTGCACAGCTAATGCAAAAACAAACAAAAGGTTATGAAGATCCTTTCTATGACAGTTTCCAAGTTAAATTGGGAAGGGCCATTGCAGACTTGGACAACAAAGCTGCCTTATGAATTTCTGAGACAGACTTATGAGAAGCTTGCCTTTTTTTGTTTTGTGGGGTTTTTTTGATATGATGCAGGGCAATAGTTACCTGTTACTTTTGGGTAGGTGGGCTTTTCTTCTTTGTTTTTCAGTTTGTTTTGTTTTACTTTTTTTTATAAAAAAATTTCCTCAAATATTACCATATTGTGAAAATGAAAAGAAATGGTCACCTAAAATCTTTCTTTTAAATGCTCCTAGAAGTCAGCAACAGTTTTCACTATGATGGGAAATGTAAGTTTTGGGTTCCTGCTTGTAAATTTTTACAGAAGAATTTGTCATTTTCTTAATATTTTTGTGGCTACAAGTTTTGTAACGTCCTGAGTTCAAGAGAAAAAACAACTGATTGGACCTCCAGGAAGTGCCTTGATGATAATCAGCCTTGTGTGCAAGACAGAAAGGCTGATAGTCAGAAATTGCTCTTTAAACTAAGACAGACTGTCAGTCTTCAGAAATGGTGGGGAATGGCCTATTTATGTAATCAGATACTAAAGCTGGGAAGAAGCTGTCAGGCACATTCTTGTTGTGTAAGCAGCAGGCAAACTGTGCTTTATCTGACAGACAGTGTGTAAATCTGTCCATGCAAAAATCCAAATGTTTAGTTTGCTTCTAGTCACTGTAATAATCTGCTTATTTTCTCTTGCTAGAGCGATGACATCATTTAGCAGAATGCACCACAGACAGGAGTTGTAGATAAGGCTCTGTTACTGTCAGTCATTCACTTCTTGATTGGCAAGGAGATAAATAGGAATTTACTAGAGGTTTGCTTCCAGCTAAAAGAGCAGACAACACCCTGGGATAAGTATGTGAAGAGCAAGCATGTTTAGCACCCTCAACCTTACAGCTTGGAAAAAGGTCTAGAAATAAGAGTCCTTCAAAATCCAATGTTAAAATTTGGTATTTTATTAAAAATAGCTGAGCAGGCTTCCTGA
This sequence comes from Phylloscopus collybita, assembly GCA_027886175.1. Taxonomy (NCBI): domain Eukaryota; kingdom Metazoa; phylum Chordata; class Aves; order Passeriformes; family Phylloscopidae; genus Phylloscopus; species Phylloscopus collybita. The sequence goes on from JAJNNQ010000075.1 coordinate 58,531,205, forward strand.
ACAGAGACATATTCCGATGAATTGATAACGACAGCAGTTACAGAGAGTGAAAGAATATCCTGATCTAGTTGGTTGTATCAGTTACAGTGCCACCAAGTTTGAGAAAGATTTGTTTCTTTCAGAAATTTTAAGGGACAGGTACTGGTTTATCACTGGTAAAGCACTGATTGTCATTTGCCTGATCGTTCTACAGACCAGACCTGATGGGAGAATATGCTGCTTAGATCAAGTAAGATCACCTACTTAGATCAAGTATGGTGAACTCTACAATATTTATGTCATAGAAATTATTATTCAAGAGTAGTTTCTGAGTTATTTTGTAGTAAATATTAGGCAGTCCATAATCTGAATTTATCTAATACTTTTTTGTTGTTGGCAGGGGCATATTTTGGTATGGACAGACTGAACAGAAAACATAGAAATAATACTACACTATAATAGGGAAGATAGTCTAATCCTTTTTAATGACATTTAATCTCCTAAATCTTCAGATTTCATTTAATTTTAAAGGGTAATAAAATATGATTGAAATACATCTGAAATGTAGTTTAATAAAGGTAATCTGCTGTACTGAAAATCTACTGTTTTGTCAATCTGGAAATTTAGTATGAAACCGTGCACAATGGAAATGCTTATTTACATCTCAAACTTCAGAGTTCTTGTCATTTCTGTGTCACTTTTTTTTATTTTTTTTTTAATTAGGTAGTACCCATTATTTAAAAAGTAGTAATGAACCTTCTTTAGAATTCATAGGAAGGATCTTAAGAAAATTAATTTCCAGGTCATAAGGAGGTAAGACATAACAGAAACATGACCGATTAGGAAAACGTACCTGGCAGAAGAATACATTTCTGTACATAAAGTCAATTGTTCATGTTCCTATTGTTTCCAAAATGATGGAGACCATAAATGAACAGCTGTTAAAATCATAATGATTTGTGCAACAATGCTCTGATCCTCCTGTGTTTATATTTAGAAGGAGAACTGCATTTTGAAATAGTAAATTGGCTTAGAAATCACAACCTTGAATGATACAATCTTAATTAAAAATACATGCATATCTTGGTAATGTTACGCACCTCCTCTGTCTAAAAATAGGGAGAGAAACAACAATTAAGCACTTTCCATGTGTTAATTTTTGTTTAATTCAAAGAGTTAACCTTCTGAGAAGAAAGCTTCTGCTGGCACATTAGTGAAAAGCATTGCATTAAAATAGTGATAAATACGATATAATACTCCCAAATAGACATTTTTCCTGTTGAATCCTGGGATGCTTTCTACAGACATCTCAGTATATTTTTAATGAGATTGTACATCAGTTTGTGTGTTATAGTTTAGACATATTTGCTTTAATTATTTTTGAATGTGCAGTTTTTACAGTAGCAGAATATATGTGATTTAAGACTCACCACAGTGCTCTGAGTATCACTTGGCATTTTAGCAAAATGTGTGATATTAAAAAGACCATGAATTTTAGCTGGATTTTCATTGTTTTCTCAGACATATAGCATTCTTCTTTGCTCTCAATTCTCCTATTCCACATGTGCAACATTTTTGCATGTTATATTAAAACAATTATATCAGTCTCATCATCTCTTGCTGTATTGTGGTTCCACTACTATCACAAATAGTATTAAGTCAATCTAGCACACTATTTTCTGCCACCTGAGTGCTACAGTATTTTGCCTAAATCACAAGGAAATAAAAAGAGAATCTTGCAAAACCCTCAAAGAGGTCTTGATAGCTTGACCAATGCTTAAGGTGAAAATTTTGTGTAAGTACTGTAAAACTCTTCTCAGGTCAGTATCAGTCTTCCCCTTGCTAGAAGTATAAGGCATATATTTTATTGAGTTTAAGCATCTTGCAGTAATTTTGGCAGACTGTTGTGAGTATTATGCCAGTGGACAAAACCATGAAAATGATAGTGACTGAAACAGCTCATGTGAAATGAAAACGAACAGTTATTTTGAGTATACCAGCTGAGATACAATTAACAAACTGATGAAAAGTAAATGAGAATTTAGAAACTCAGTTTTTAATAAACTAGTAATTTGTTAACAATATAGGCTTGATGTACTTAATCTTAGTCCTTTTGACAAGACTTGTTTTGTGGTAGCTGCAGCATCATTGTAGAGCCTGATCCAATACTTAGAGAACTCAGTATAATCTCATTGACTTCAATACAAGTTGAATTGGACTAATAATGAAAAATCGCATTATAATAATATTAGGTTTAGGAAAAAAAATACTGCTTATAGCTGATTTGAGTCAAACTGAGTTTGTCTGATATTTTACTGATGTCAGTAAAATCATACCATAAGTTGGTATTGCTCTGCTGTGACAACTGTGGACTCTTTTTTTGAGAAGCTATTAAAATCACAAACCAACAGTCATTCTCATATAAGACTGTACAGATATTTGTCTAAATAAAATACCAAAATAAGTAACTTTGTAAAAATGGGTTTGTAGTGTTATCAACTGCAGAGATGAAATAAAAATCGTGTTGCCATTTTTATAATTATTGTCAAGTTTGTGATTTTCAGCATATAGTCTTATTTTCCTTTAGGGGATTTTTGTTTTGTTTTGTTTTTAATTCTTTTTTTTTAATAAATGACAGTTTTATTTTATCTAATATGATTTCGTTAAAATGTAAATTTAAAAAAGGTAATTTTTTTAAAGAGTCAGTAATCGAATAAAAACTGGTTTAGGAAAAATTCTGAGCTTTTAAATTTTTTTTTCTGTGAAATGCTTGTTTGACTGAGCAGGTTAATTTAAAACAAACAAAAAAATAGCTTATTCTACCTCTGAGGAAATTCCCTCTTATTTATTCTCAGTTCAAAGAGGGTATATACTAGCCACACATTCAGAGCATATTAATTTTTATTAGTTGTGCTAGCAAAGGTTTTCTTGGTTTGTGTTTTTTTTGGTTTTTTTTTTTTTTTTTTTTTTTTTTTTTTGCGTTTTTTTTGTTGTTGGTTTTTTGTGTGGTTTCTTTGGTTTTTTTTTGGGGGGGGGGTTTTTTGGGTTTTTTTTTTTAAATAAAGCCTTGAAGTGCAGTTGTCAGAATTAAAGTGGTGATTTGTCTGTTTTTTAGCATTGCAGGGCAGGGTTACACTGGAACTGACTCTTAATCAGACCTAGACCATGTTGGGAAGGTTTAGGAACAAACAGGGAAATCTGGACTTCTCTCAAGCAGGTGAACTTTTTGCACTGGTAGCTGAACTCAGGTTATATTAACCACCAGATACAAACTATCACTGGCATGTGGATTTGAATATGTGTGATATTTTAAGTAGTCTGCGGTATGGTAGCATATGTTAAATGTAATTAAGAAGTAGCTGAACTACAAATACATAAACTTCCCAATACACATTTGGTTAAAATTAAAAGGAACCTTCTTTTCAGGCAAGCAGAGTAGTTGTTAAAGCCTCACTCTCAGTCACAGTCCCAGAAGCCACATGTCCAGTGGGCCACTGTGGGCTCTGTTAATCTGCTCACAGGAGCTTTAACACTCCCCAAGGTGTTTCCAAAAGACTGGAGGTCCAGGCCATCAACGTCCAAATATATCTGGAGTTTGGAAAGGTTTGGATACCCAAAGCCCACTGTGCTCCTTTGTTCCCATAATACCCCAAGGAAACCCTGGCTTGAATGAGCAAAACAGTTCTTGTTCTGCATGTGATGAAATCTGATTTTCTCACCCCTCTGTCCTTCCGAGGTGTATCTGTCTGATCCCAGATGAGCTCTGCAGTTCATAGAACCAAGCCTTGATTCTCATCCTTTCCCTTTGTAAAACCTAAGGTCTGCCCTGATTTTCAGCTTCATAAAAACATTGTACTCCCATCATCTCCAACTACAAAAAAACAGCTGTCTCTCAGTATGTGAAGTCTTCATAGGAATTTTCAAAGGCTGTTTCAGCTGTAAATGTAAACTGAAAACACAGGAAACAACCCCCCAAAAATCCCTTCCCTTTCTTCTTGATGATGTTGCTGAATGTAATGTGCTTGACACCAGACGTTTTTAGAAATGTATGGCATGGTGTAGTTTCTCTGATACCATACCACTTTGCTGTTTTACAAGCTACAGCATGTCACAGATTAAAGCTTTGTTGGATGCAACAAAGCTGGCAATAAATAAACCTCTCTGATGTCACTGTGACCTAAATTAAACTCATTGTGTTTCCTTGCTTTTGTTAGCAACAGAGTAGTTTTCATCACTTTTGAAAGACCTCTAGAGTTTTAAAAATATATATTTTTAATAAAGATTTTAATTAAATTGGAAATTAATTACGGGTCAGAGTAAAAATCGGCATCTGCTAGTTTCTAGCCATTATGTGCTGGGGTGTTTTTTGGATAGAAGGATAGAATGCAAAGAATAGAAGATTTTCATGTGATAGAAAAGTAAGAACTGCCAAAGTACCTGAATGAAAATGTGCAAAGAGCACTGATCTCCTGCACTTGATGAATATACAGAGATGCAATTTTTTTTATGTTTTAAAGTCATATACACATGAACATAGGATTAGTCAGAACCCTGAAAGAAATAAAACAATTTTGTCTACTCATGCATGGTAGAGTTTTGGGGTTTCTTTAGAAATACTTTATTTGATTAATTTTCAATCTAGTTTGACTTAGACCTGGTTAGATGTCCATCCTGAAGAGAAAATTTCCATGGTAAAATTCTGCTCAGAGCTTACAGTATTCACTTCAGGTACAGTAGACTCCATCTTAACAGTATTTCCTGCAAATACGCATAAGAGATCAGTTCTTACATGAGTGGGTGTTCTGTCTGAGGGGAGACAGTAAGATCTAGCTAAAAATTGATGTCTACTGTGGTTTTTCAAGCATCTGCATGTCTGTCAGTTTATTGTATTGGCTATTGGGATTTATTTATTCTAATGACACAAGTCACTGTTGATGTTGCTATTTGGTGGTAAGCTGCTAGTCTTAGAATGCAGACCTGACAGATATCCAAAATAACACCCTCACCCCCCAAAAACCCAACCCTAACTGACAGCAAATATCAAAACCATTCTTACAGCGTAAGGACTGTTTTCTCTCTGAGAAACAAGAAACAGTCATTCAAGGTCCCACTAGTTTTGCGTTCAAATATACTTGTTTATATGTATTTTTGTTCTATTTTCATAAGATAGGGAAATTTCTAATATCCTAGAAGATAGGTAATGGTTCTAATAAAGTTAAAATAAATATATATTTCTAAAGACAAGTTTTAGTTTAATTGCATCCATCTTTGGAGATGTCCCAAGGATATAAATGGCATCTTGATGTAACATTAGGAACAAATATGGTATCAGAAGGTAGTTGCACCTCTTTCCTTAAAATTGTGCAAACATTTGATAGCAGAGCCTATGTTTATGATCATGAAGATCCTTGTGATTTGAATATGATGTACTAAACTCCAGTGCAGTGTATATTGCTCTTAAAAATTAAAGACCATATTTAGATCCATATTTACAAACATATGGATGGTTCCCATGCAGCGTAATTCATAGACTGACGTATAATTCTAGTTTTTCCTTCTATTCTTCATCTACCTGAATGTCATGAGCTGCTTGTGCTTACGTAAAATACTCTGTAGAGCATTTGGTCAAGTGATTTATCTCTTTATATGGAATTCAAAATCTTCCAGAATTTCTTCTCCCCAGAATCAAATATAACTCCAGAGGTTTTCCAGTATCTGGATAAATAGATCCAGAACTGTTTTAGAGCAGACCAAGCTTTTCTTGATTAAAAATATTATCACATGTACTGCAGTAACAACTGAGAAATTTATGATAGAGAAAAACTGCTAAAGGTAATGGGACTGCAAAAATTTGCCCATTTTATAGCATCATTCCATTAGATTGTGCTAATCCAGGGTTTCTGTTCCATCACTGTGTTCCAGCATCCTCTACGTAAAGGAAAAAAAGTGTCTTTGAATGAATCTGTAAGTTTAATTGATATAAAAGCTTTTGAATCACTACTATTTTATACAGATGTTCAGTTTTTTCTATATTATATATTTGTCCTAGTAAAAACTCACAGAGTAGTGTTAATGAAACATACCTTTATGTGCATTAAACAGTAGGCTGTGACACTATTTTAAGTGAATCTATGTTATAAAAAGCTCTGCAGCAAGATTAATGTTACAAAATTGACAGAATATTATAACACTGTGGAAGATGATAAATTTAAAACTTTCCATTATGCCTTAATGAATACAATGGGAATCACGAGGCTGTGTCTGGTGGTTGCATCATGCCTTTCAGCTGGCTCACACTTGCTGTTTTCCTCACAGAGAGTAACCTTTACTCCTACTTCATTTATGCTAGATTATGCTCAAAATGTTTTTAATTTGGAAGGTACAAATCTAGAGTATGCTTCTATTCTGAAAAGCAATGACGTAGGAATAGTAGCTGCTATCTCAATAGAGAAACTGTCTCTCTTCAGAGGTATAAATGCTTCAGAATGTAACAAGACTAAATTTTCATTACGTTTCAACTCAAAGTATACTGTAGAGTCAGAAGAGAGACTAAAGAATCAGATCTGTGCTGTTCTGATGTGTATAGCACCCATGGAATTATTAACCCACCTGTAGCTACAGACCTACATTTTCCTCTGCTCTGCTGCTGTATTGAACGCAGTGGGCCAATTTTGTCACTTCTGTGACATGAGGCATTCGGCCCAGTGTGTTAGGATGGGTAAATTTGAAATTGGTGATATTTCAAAGCTGAAGCAAAGGTCAGAAATTGATGCACGTAACCTATTGCTGATGCACAAGTCAGAACAATCTTCTGTTAAGATTCAGACTTGAGGTGATGGCAGTTTTGAAAACACTTTTTTTTTTTTTTTTTTCCACACAGCTGAAGAAACGTTGAGGGCTGTCCAGAATGTGATGTAGTCAAGTTTTTAGACCCATTCAAGCAATTGGGTTGAATTTGTTGATTTTTTTTTTTTTTTTTGCACAAATGTGATACATCATCTCACACATTGCTCAGTTTTCCCAGGTGACTTTGTTTTTAAGGCATCACTACGCAATTCTTTCATGCAAGTTTTCTTGCCTGAGGAAAACTGCATGTTTCAAACTGCCCTTTGCTAGATACTTACTGGCACCCATTTTTTTTTAAAGGCTTAACAACAGGTACAGTTTAGTGGTGAAATTACTTTTTATAATTTATACACATATTTTGACAGCAGTTTGTGAGCTACCAGAATGAAGGCAATAAACTTCTAGAACTTAGAGAAATGTATTCACTTGCTGGATTTTCAGTTGCCATTTAAGTCATAACCCAGTTTAGTAACTTGCAGAAATGATACACACTTCAGTGTTGCTTTTTACATGTTGCATAGCTTTTCATCCCACTGCTATACCAGCCTGGTTAAGTATGCAGGGCTGTTGAGGGTAAGAATATTTCCTTTTTATACATATCATTTAGCCAGCTTCTTTTTCTAGTAGGTGCTTATTAGGAAGATGTGAGGTACTCAGTTCCGTTGTATCATCAATGCCTTCTGCATAGACTTTGTATTATAATATTTGAATTAACAAGTGTCTGGATTCACTTCTGAAAAATCACTATGAAATTTTCAAAACCCCTTCCCTGCCTCTCTGCTCCCTTATTTTTTAATTATTCCGGTTCTGGAAATCCAGCTTTCCATCACATTTCAGGGCTGAAGATCTATGTGGTTTCCAACCCAGAAATTGTGAAACATCAATTGTACTTGGCTTTTGTGTAACCATACCTGGAAAATTTGGCTTGTGAAGAGGAAAGAATACATATGCTTCCTATATGCTAATTTTATCCATAGAGTGTATTTTTTGAGTGAAATTTTATTTTGCTTACACTTTAAGATACCCTTGTTTGGTTGGCTATAAATTTGTCAGTATGGACATTATGGGTTGAGAGTAAGGATAGAGAGTTGCATTTGTGTGTATGACTTTTTAAGTAGCAGTGAGGAAGGTGGCAAAAATCAGCACTGAGAGGAGAAAAACATAACTGAGTACAGGACCAGGAAAATGTAGGTGAAGGCAGAGAAAACAGGTATGTAGGGACAGAAAAGCAGATGAACTATGGTATATGTTTTCAGGTAGAAAGAGGAGTTTCACATGGCATATATTAGTATTCTTGTGCTATCAGCAACTTTTGCTGCAATCTAGCACAGTCTCCATTTCCTCCTTTGGTTCATCTAAAGGATTGCTGTTGTGATATTGTGAAAAGTAGCAGACATTTGGGGCCCATTGATGGATCATATCAAAGTGTATTTTTCAGATTTTGGAATTAATTTGTTTAGTTGTGGAAGTTTCTTCTGTAGGGAAACATGGGATTTAACAATTAAACTGGAGATCATGTGTGTAAGATATTATCCAGAAGGGGAAAGAAGTCCGAGAACTTTGTATGTGAAGTATTCTAAAGGGTGAAAGCTTTCTCTATCAAATGAGGCATGTAGAGCAGGGCCATTCTGTGTGTTGAATGAACGAGGAACATTGTGGGAAAAAATTCCTTGTAAAACTCTTGTTTAGGTACTTTAATTTATATTCCCTGTAAACCACACTCTGCTGCTGATACTGCCAGCCAGTTTGTGAGAATTGGCGATATTGCAACCTTCTCTTTGAGAAAAATTCTTAAAGGGCTTTTCCTAAATGGGGGTGGGTGCAAACCATCAGGAAAAGCAGCAGTATTGGGTATTCTTTTCTTTCTCTAAGTCTGGAAACACTGAGAAACAAATAAAGCCTGATTAATTTAACAATTGTTTATTTACAGAAATATGTAAATCGAAGTCCCTAAGCAGCTCTACTTTCTGA